>JAPCYS010000988.1:0-82691 GCA_028641055.1 Alopecurus myosuroides | reverse complement strand
AGGTATGCTAGTCAAAGACCAAACGCTCGGCGTGTATGTAGTCTAGGTACTGGTACCTAGACTGTGTATGCGATTAACTATTTGTGTATATAAGGGTCTATTTTTTTTAGCTTGCACCGAGGCCCTCATATGTCAGGACCGGCCCTGACGCCACGACGAGCACTTCGGAGCTAGCGGCCAGGTCGAGGACGGTGGGGAAGTAGCTGTAGGAGACGCCGTGTTTTTGCTGCCGGGAGTGGTAGGAGACGACGCATTCGAGTGCTTCGAGCCTCCTCGCGATCGAAGGGATCCTTTTCCTCGTTCGAGAGTCTCCGCTCTTCTTCCACTCCGTCCGAGCCTGGAGCCGACGGGGAGGAGGAAATCCACGCTACGCCGGAGGAAGCGATCGCCGTAGAGATGCCGCGGAGGACGTCGATGAGGAGGCCGAGTGGCCGACCGCGTAGTCAGCGACGTCGGTTGAGTATATCCCGGCGGCGTTGGTGACGGCGACGCCGCGGCGCATACACTTGGAGAGGTCGACGTGGTTCCTCCTCGGAGGCATGGTGGCAGCGTGACGGTGCGTGGAGAGGAGAAGACGCTCGAGGCGCGGCAGTTTATACCGCGCGCTCGTGGCCACACGTCACAACTCCCGCACCACGCGTCACAACTCCCGCGCCACGTGGAGAAATGGTTTTTGAGTTGGGCATGATGAAAGCGGAAACAATGGCACCACGCGGCAGGACTCCCGCACCACGCGTCACAACTCCCGCATCCACGCGGCAGGACTCCCGCGCCACGAGGCACAACTCCCGCGCCTCACTTTTCATAATTATTTTTTAAACAGAAAATGTATTCGAAATGTTTACGCAATTTTAAACACTTTTCATATTGAAAGTTTCTTCAAATTTGAAACCATTCATAAACTAGGGTTTTTTAAATATTTGGAAATTTAAAAATTGTTACTAGTTTAAATAGTTAGAATAATTATTTTTTAAAACAGAAAATGTGTTTGAAATCTTTGTCCAATTTTAAACACATTTCATATTGAAAGTTTCTCCTAATTCGAAATCATTTTAAATCTATTTGAAAAACATTTTGAAAATGTATTTAAACGGGGCAGGGAAAGAAATGGCGGCAGGAAAGAAAAAAACGAAATTTTGGGTCTTTTGCCCCGGTTCGTATTACCAACCGGGGCAAAAGGGGGGAGATGGGCGGGCAAGCGAGGGCCCACACCCCCTTTTGCCCCGGTTGGTAATACGAACCGGGGCAAAAGACACCCTTTTATCCCGGTTCGTGTTACCAATCGGGGCAAAAGACCTTCCAGTATATAACCCCGGGCGGAGCAACCGCGCGAGAAAACCCTCAGAAGCCGCAGAAACCGCTAAGTCCCGCGACGCAGAAATCCCCACGACACGGTGAGGCTGCCGGATTTCCGCGCCGCCACAGAGAGCTCCACCGCCATGTGTCGTTCCCCTCGCCCCCGAGCCCGTGCCACCGCTCCCTTCCCCTCGCCCCCGAGCCCGCGCCCACGCCTTATAGCTCGCCGCCGGGATCCTCGTCGTTGTTCCCCTCGCCGTTCGACTCGCCTCCGCTCCCTCGAGGTACTGCTCACCGTAGTGCTCACCGCCGTACTTAGTATAATTATTACTTAGGAATTTTTAGTAATTAGGAATATGACTTAGTATAATTAGTGAATTTGTACTTGGGAATATTAGTATTAGTGAATTTGTACTTAGGAATATTAGTATTAGTGAATTTTTACTTAGGAATATTACTTAGTGAATTAGTACTTAGGAATGTTACTTAGTACTTAGGAATATTACTTAGTGAATTCGTACTTAGGAATATTCGTATAATTAGTGAATTTGTACTTAGGAATATTACTTAGTATACTTAGGAATTTTTAGATATGACTTGTTCAAATAAAGATATGATATAGAATTTTTAGATAGTACTCCCTCCGTATAAAAATATAAGATGTTTTAGCATTTTATAGATATAATATATCTAGACATGTTTTAGTGTGTAGATTCATATGCATCTTACACTAAAACATGTCTAGGTACATATTGTCTAGGAAATGCTAAAACATCTTATATTTCGATACAGAGGGAGTATTATTTTTTAGGGAAATTAGCTATATATCTAGAGAGAACCGAGGGGAACCAAGAGGGAACCGAGGGGAACCGAGACGAACACTATGCGTCAGAGTACTACAGATCTAGGCAGGAGTATAACTAGCAGATCAGATCCACTCTTTCCTAGTAAATTTGTGACTCGAACGGGCATAACAGCGTTCCAGATTATCCATATCATGTGTGAAAACATTGTAGATCACTTAGTGATCTACAATGTTTTCACACATGATATGGATAATCTGGGATGCTACATCTGTTATGTCCCGTTCGACTCGCAACTTTACTCGGCAAGACTCGATCTGAACTGCTAGTCATACTTCTTACTAAAGTGTACTGTTGTGATGATTGTTTAGTGGAATATTATTTTTTCAAGAGAATTTATAAATTACTAAATTATTTTATCTTCCATTTGTATTTGTTGAGCTATGGATGGCAGAGAGGGTGAAGAACAGGTGTTCATGATAATAGAAGAAGGTACACTCCCCTGTGGACCCAATGACGGTGGAGGTGATCAAGACGACGGCTCATAGTACCTGAATGAATCAGGTCAGGGAATGCAGGAAGACGACAGCAAGGAACAGATGCGGAACCGGAGAAAACAAGTGATGAATAAGCCTTAGTGAAGGCTGCATCGACATCGTCAAGCAAGAGGTCGAATTGAGGCCTGGCTCAAGAGATGAGCTCGAAAGTGCATCTGTTAATCGAGTAAGTATATCGATCGGGCGAACCTGCTTGGCCCATCAAGACAACAACTATGTTTACAAGCCAATGTGGAGTTATTGTTAGGGACATGATCCCAATAAGTATTGAAGAATGGAATGAGCAAGCAAAGGACGAAGACGATCCTGAACGAATGGCAGTTTCTTTTGTCGCAGACCGGTCCAAACAACTCATGTTCGACAAGCTGATGAGCCATTTCAGGCTTCCAGAATGTGATGAAGACGAGACGACACAGCAGGAACTGCACGACGCAGTGAAGCACTGGGCTCTGAAGAATATGTCCGAGGCTTTCAACGCTTACAAGAAAAGATTATGAAAGGAATATCAGAAGAAAAAAGAAGTCCCAAAATTCGAGGGGCCGCTTGAGAAGCAGAAGGTACACTGGCCAGCATTTCTGGCGTACAAGGAATCAGAAAAGGGGAAGCTGAGGTCAGCCAAGAATGCGGCAAATGCCAAGAGGAAGGTATATCACCATAAGATGGGTTCAGGTGGCTACAGAGTTGCAGTGCCTAAGTTTGACGCACTCGAGGCAGAGCTGCGAGAGGAGGGGATCATTCCAGGTACTCAGGATTTTCCGCGGAGGTCAATGAATTGGTTGCTTGGGCATGGGGCAACGTTTGACGAAGAAGGGCACCTTATTATGACTGAAAAAATAAAGGTCCCCTTTGCGGCACTTGAGAAATTGTTCAACGAGGTTAAATAGGGAGAGTTCAAGCCAGATCGAGAGAATGACGAGCTTACAAAGGACCACGGGAATCCAGAATATGGCGGCTGGACAAGAGGCAACGAACGATATCCGTGGTGCTTTGGCTTCAAGCCGGAAGATTGTCTCTTTCCATATAGAAGCGGAGAGAGAGGAAAGATAAAGAAGGATGCAGCGGTCGTAGAACGGGTTGGTGCCTTGGAAGCCGTAGTGATGAAGCAGCAACTGCAGATTAATGAGCTTACTGGCCGGCCCTCCCAGACGCAAGACACTGGTACATTCGACGTAACAGAACCATCTCAATGCCGGAGCAGCGTGGCTTCAATGGAGGTACCGGCTTCCGCTGCAGTTATGCTTGTTGATGCCCCTCCACAGACGGAGGCCGTGGATGCAATCAAGGAGAAGACAAGCTGTGCGCTATACGTGTCGGTCTCAAACATATCCATCAAGGTGGTGGACGGCTACGCCTTACCTTGTGTAGAGGGAGCGACCTCGCATGGCCGTCCGGCTACACCTGGCTATGCTCGTTTCGGCGTTGATGATGTTCAGCCGGATTGGAGGATATTGGGGCTTGACATCCCCGGAGGTGACGGGGTAGAGACACTTGGAGAGGCCGTCAATTCCATCATTCAATGGAAAAAAGAGTGGCATAGTGTTTCCCCCGAGCAGTCTGACGCCACCACCACCACCTTCTCCTAGACGCAGTCCACCGCCAACACAAGTAGCTACTTCTTTGAGACGCAATCCACCGCCGCCACCACCGCCACCTTCTCCGAGACGCAGTCCACCACCGCCATCACCGCCACCTACTTCTCTGAGACACAGCCCAATTCGATCATCGCCAGCACACGTTGGCGCCATGGATGTCAGCAGCCCGAGTCCGGCTCGATCTTTGATGCCTAAGCCGACTCCGCCGCCCACTAAGTCCTCTAAGCGGAAGGCTACTGCCTCTAAGTCTTCCCCGAAGAAGAAACGTCCTACGAAGAAGGAAGCCAAGAAGCTGCCAGAAGTGTTGCCTTACCATAAAACTGACCAGGAGTTAAACGAATGGGTGACTGCGGACACGAAACGTCAGATGGCTTCGTGGGGGAAGATAACCCCGGAGCCGCCAAAGGAACCAATAGATTCGGCTATAAAGAAGCACTTCAAGAATATGCTTGATATGCCGTCTCAAGTTAAGATGAATCTTCCATCTGACTATGATCGCGGATTAACGATGAGTTATTCCAAAGCCAAGAAGGCGGGGAGAACAATTCCCCAGCTCGGGAAGCAGTCAAAACAATCGGTCCCCCCGCTCAAGGTGTCGGACACTGTACATGCTCAAGTTGATCGGGAAGCAATTGAGAGGTTTGCCAGAGACTGTGGTATAATAGTTGAGCACCTCCTAGGCCAATCCGACAACTTCGAAAAGGTTGAATTGTCATGGAAATATGAGTGTGGGAAGTCTCTCGTCAAACCTAATCAGCTCAACTCTATGAAAATATTGAAGCGCCAACTGCATACGTGGTATATCCAAACCGCAAAAGATTGGGTAGACAACATCATGCTGAAAGTTAGATAACAGGATTACTTCCGCGATGTCTCGATATTTATTGATTTTGAAGATCTTTTTTTATTCTATAATCTAGACGCCCTCGACAAATCGATCATCAGCACCTATTGTCTGTAAGTATCTACCTCAGCTAGTTCGATCATTGCTTCTTATATATATTATATCCTCACTTCACGATATATATTATGCAGGATGAAGATTCTAGAATGTAATGGAAACGGTGGCATTGGGTTCATTGACCCATATATCGTCAATGATATCGTTTTAAAGAAACACGCTGAAGAGACGGAGGATAAAATAGTTATGTTTTTGAGGAATCAATTTCACTGTAGTGAAATACTATTTCCTTACAGACATAAGTGAGTGTTACTGTATTATGCATATTCCTTCACATTTCTATTTTGCTAAGTCGGGGTTAATTAAGTGTAATTGATGAGTTATGCATGACTATGTATATAATTGCGTGTGCAGTTTTCACTGGATTCTTTTCGACATTCACGTTGACAGCGGAATAGTTGATCTCATGGACTCTATGGATAAAGGCCAAGAGGAGTACCAGCCCATTATGTCAATGCTCATAAAGTAAGTTCAATCGTTGTCGCACTACACCGTCCCCTTTTGTTCAATCATTATCGTACGATGACCCATAATATTTTTTCCCGGACAGGGCTTGGAAGCGGTTTAGCGGAGTTGAATATGAGATTTGACACACTCATCGTAAGTAGTACTTGCTACATTCACGCATCTCTCTTTAATTCCTTGAGTATTATTTGAATCAATTATATTTCTCGTAAAGTGACCTCAGCAGCCACAAGGAACAAATTTATGTGGCTTCTATGTCATGGAGAACATAAGGATAATCGTGAATGAGCGGTTAAGAAAAAAGATAAATATAAGGCTCCACGATCTCTAGAGGGAGCTCCTACCGGCAGACTGCTTACAAGCACTTCAAGAGGAATTTGCATGTTTTGTGCTGAAGGAGGTCATATCTGAAAATGGAAAATTGCATTGTTAAGTATAAACAATGATCTGCATGTAGTGATCTCAATGTGTATAACTCTATTCAGATGTAATGATCTAATTGATATCAATGTAATTATATTTTGATGATATCAATGCATGCAAAAAAAATTATGATGATTACTATCGATGTTCAAAAAATATGTTATTTACAGCCTCACTGAAAAAAACAGCACAGAAAAACAGCCCCAAAAGAAACATGCCAAAGCTCTGTCGCGGCAGAGAAACACCCAAAACACTGTCGCGGAAGGGAACCTTTTGCCCCGGTTGGTGTTACCAACCGGGGTAAAAGGGGCCGTGCATGCACGCTACAAAGAGCTCACGTGGCCGCTCCTTTTACCCCGGTTGGTATCAAGCACCGGGTCATTAGGGGGGATTTTAACCCGGGTTTGCGGAACCCGGTTGGGCAGCCAGTGCGTAAGCCCCCCCCCCCCCCAACCGGGGCAAAAGAGCTTCCCTCCACTAGTGTTATTATAGTGCTTGTGTAGCTAAACTTTCAGTATATTGTTGAACTATCTCGAATCGATACAATGTAATACAAACTTATGTATTATGTGGTGATGATCGATGTTATGTAATGACTACTAGTTGTTGACGATCGATGTTATATTGTGCATCTCTAACTTAGAGCCAATTGAATGTAATTTGTGTCATCTCTAACTTTGAGTATTTGTGTCATTTTGCTCTAATTTGTGCCAATTGAGTGAATTTTGGTTTCTATTTTTCGTTGACACAGGTAAAACTTAGCACAGGCGAATAGGTTAAATACCCCAAGAGAACACCTACCCCAGGCGCATAGGCCTTGTTCGCCACCGTTGTGTGGACATACCGCAGGCGCATAGGGCATGTTCGCCAGCGCTAGCACCAGTTGCCACAGGCACATTGGGTGTTCGCCTATGGTAACGCATTACCACTGGCGATTAGGTCCCAGGCGAACATGTATTCACCTATGGTAAGAGAAAACAATTCGCCCGGGGTACTATTTTCCCTAGTAGTGAGGGTTCATAGACGGGGCGGCTCTGCGGTGTCGAATTCAGCGAACCAGACTAGCGGGTCTCGGATTAAGAAAGCCGAAGCCCTTGATGATATGCTACAACGTCTAGGCTTTGGGGAGGATGAGATAGATGATTTCGTATTCGAAGAAGAAGATTCGGCTCCGAAAGTAGGCATAAAGTGGATGGCACTTGTTAGAGTCCATACTTCAAACTACTTCAGTCCTCAATGTTTCGAACAACATATGAGAATATCTTGGAGCCCAGCACAAGAAGTAAAAATCCAAATATTGGAGAATAATATTGTCACCATGCAATACTTTTGGCTCGGCGACTAGCTTAAGCTTGAACAAAGGGGACCTTGGCTCTTCAGACAGAATGTCGTATGTATAGAAAAGTATGATGGATTAACTCTGGTGGATACAATTGATCTGAATTACATATCAGCATGGATTCAAGTACACAAGTTACCGGTGGGCTACTAGAACGATGCTCTAATTAAAAACCTCGTTGAGAAGAAAGTCGGAAAGGTAACCAAAATTGAAACTGAGGTTCAAGGTGTGGGCAATTTTGTTTGGGTTCCGGTGAAAGTTGACGTGAGGAAAGTGCTTGCGAGATTTGTCACCATATCAAGAGCTGGCCAAAGGGAGTTCTACATTGTGAAGTAGGAATAATTCCCAACATTTTGCAAAGCATGCGGCTTCTTGGGTCATACACACTTGGAGTGTGGTTCTGGAGAACATATTGAAGAAAATCTTAAGTGGGGAGACTTCCTGAAAGCCGACTGGAAACCTGGCGGGATGTTTGGTACTCGCGGTAGCGGACATGGTAGCCATGGCATGAAAGGAGGTGTGACAGAGACCCGGGTGGTAGAGGTCGGGGCAGAGAACCACATGGCCGAGGAGGGGCTCCTGCATCCTGGAGGTACAACGTGTACCTTATCTTGAGAAGAAACACCAAGCGGAAGGCCCAACTGAAGACACGGCTAGTAGCCCAGCCAAACCACCAGATGTAAACATGAAAGGTCGAGATTCCACCGACTCGGGTGTGAAGAGGAGGCTACTGCTGCAACTCACTGGTATAAACAGGGGCTTTTGTCCCGGTTTGTAAGGCGCATTCATCCCGGTTGTGCAACCGGGATGGGCCAGCCGGGACAAATGCCCCTCCCCCATTGGTCCCGGTTGTGCCAGGACCCGGGACAAATGGGGCTGACCACGTGGCAGGTGCGCTGGAACCTGGCCAGGGCCATTCGTCCTGGTTCTTAACACGAACCGGGATGAATGCCTCCTCTGCCGCGGCAACACTTTTGCCATTTTCTCTGCCGCGGCAGAGTTTTTTTTTCTATTTATTGTTTTCCTTTTTATTTTATGTTTTGCGATCAATTCGATTGTACGATACCCCTGTCACCATACACTGATAAGCAGCCTTGGTGCCCCCTCCCCGGACCTCCCGAATCACAGGAGAAGAGAGGAGCCAGGTGGCCCTTCCCCGGACCTCCCGGATCCCACGAGAAGAGAGGAGCCTCGGTGGGCCCTCCCCGGACCTCCCGGATCCCACGAGTGAATAAGTAATACATATATATAGCAAAAGAAGGAACACTTATATTACAGAAGCTAAGTATATCGAGCATCTTACATGACCTATGGAATGAATTACAAAATCAGATTCATTACCAAGCGGCTCTATAGTACTCTCCATTTACATTTAGGACCTCTGCATCTAAGAAGCCCGCAATTTCCTCCTGAATTGCTCGTATGCGGTCCCTTGATAGAAGACCGTCTCGGAGCCGTTTGATCTAATATAAAGAAGAGTGGTCAATATATATTTATTAAAGTAAGTAACTAAAATAGATGGTAATAAGAAAATTTGACGACTGACGTACATGAAGTTTGTTGAAATCTCTGCCCTTGGGACAGGTCGTCTGACGAATGAACTCGCAGACGTAGTATCCACACAAGTGATTCCCATCTCCTTGTTGCAAGCACTTTACGAGAACATGATTTCAATCAAAATAATAATCAACCAGCCCTGATAATGGTATCGACACTAGAATCAAGGAGATGCGCGGATCTAGATAGTAGTACTTACTTGCACAATATCAAATCTAAGCTCTGATTTACATTCACCCCTGGCCTTTTCTGTGAACCTCTTCCAAACGCTACCCGGGAAAGAAAAAGAATAAAAAGAGGTAGTAATTACTTGATATCCGAAAATGAAACAAAGTAGTCGTATATAGTGTCATATATAAAGATTGAAATTACCGCTGGATCATTTCCTGCATGTCCGCCCACATCGCTAGGGGTTTACATTTTCGGTCTACGTTTTGGGTCCATTACCAGTACTTTTCCTTTGTCAACTTGGAAAATTAGGAGAATACAGTGGAAGCTGCGCACACAGAACTCATCAATTATACACTGAACATCGATTAAGAAAAACAGAATGTGTACAACACAGTAACACTCACCCGAAGTTGTATGGAAATAGTATTTCCCGTCGGTTTTGTCGAAACCTTATTGCCCTCAGAAGAAGATAATCTTCTGTATCCTTGGCAAATAACTCAAGAGACTTATGATTAACAAAATATGGGTCAATGAACCCAATATCATAGATTTGTCATCTTTTGCATTCGAGAATCTTCATTCTGCAATTATAATATAATGAGTGTACTATATATATGAATATGCAATGAACGAGGTGAGCTAGCTAGAGACTTAATTAGAGAAATAAGTACTTACAGATAATAGGCACTAACGATAGATTTGTCGAGGGCCTGCTGCTGGAATAACTGAAACAATTCGGAAAACTGAATCAGAACCAGTCCATCTCCATACCCGTAGTGCTCGTCTCTAACTCTATGCACTATCCAGTCCTGAGATTTCTGAGCGGCTTCCATATACCAATTATGCACTCTTCGCATTTTGGTTGGTAGATCCTTTACCTCCTCGGGTTTGACGAGAGGATTCCCGTGCTGGTATTTGTACGCACATTCGGCAGCGGGGAAGTAGTCTACTGTTTGCATATACTCAGCAATGGACAAACCCGCAGCAGCTGCCCTTGGTCCGTAGAGGTCTATAAACTCCGGATCAATTTGCTCGTCAGCAGTAGTGCTCGGCCCCACCTGGGTATTGGAAATCACTTTGAGCGGGGAGATGGATTGTTTTTTCTGCTCTCCGAGCTGGGCAACGGATTTCCCGCTTTTCGCGCTTGCGCTACTACTCTTCGTCGACCGCACCATTTCCTGGTGTGACTTCAGAATAGAGCGGTCATAGTTAGGTGACATACTCGGCTCGGGTTGATGAAGAGTCTTCACCATTTTCCAAGCTCGTTCTACATCTTCTTTGGTGTCGGGGAAATCTCCCTTTGTCGGCTCCTTTGGCTTCGATTTCCATGCCTCGTATTCGTCCCTTGCGATTTTCTGGGTTTGCTCAGGAGTATAGTTGTAAGGTAACTTGCGTAACTCCTTTGGTACCTTCGAGAGGGGTGACCGCTGACGTTTGGGGTGATCTTTTACGTTTCGGCAGAAACTTAGTGGGCGGAGAAGGCTGACGCCGCGGCGTAGGCGACCGCGCTGGAGACGTCATGCACGGCGGAGAAGACCGTGGTGGAGACTGTTGGGCTGGAGAAAGGTGAGGAGTCGATGGCCTTGCCGTCTGATTTGGAAGCACAATGCATTCCATTAGCAATAGAACGGTCAACTTCTTGGCTTCTCCGAGTTCAGTCACCTCTCCGTCTTCACCTTCAGGGAATTCAAGCTTCACCCGCTCGAATCCGTTGACAACTGCATCGACCCCAACAACAGCGTAGCCCCGTGGAACCGGAAGACTATGGTGAGTTGGTTTGTTGCCAATTGGTAAGACATAGCCAACCGCCGCCTTGATGGTTATATTGACGACCTTCACGTGGAGCTCACAAGTTGTCATCTTCGTGATATCATCCACCGGGTGCATCATCGGCGGTGCATCATCACCCTCGAGCTGCATGGACGCAACGCTGCTTTTCCGATGATGAGATAGTGCGGCGTCGGTAGCATATACTTCACCTTCTACCAGGTGTGGTACGCCGGTAGACACTAGCTGCTGGCAAAGTGTGTTAATTTGCTCATGTTGCTTCATTGCTACCTCCTGCTGCCGCTTCATTTGTTCTTCAAGTTGACGCCTCCAGTTTGCCTGACTCGCTGCTTCAGCTACCTCTGCGTCCTTTTTCTGTTGACGGCTTCTATCAGGATATTTCTTTTTGCTTTCGTCAAACCAAATACTCCACGGAGGATTGCCTTTTGTGCCTTGTGTACGCCCTACGTGTTCCTTATTCCCGAGGGCGCATGTGAGCTCGTCGTTCTCTCTATCTGGCACGAACCTCCCATCTTTAACATCCTTTATTGCGCTTCTAAGAACTTCTATGGGTAGATGATTCTCTTTATGCATTAGGTTATAGATTGCTTTTCCTTCGGCGTCTAACTTGCCCCCATGCCCGTAGAACCATGACCTTGTCCGCTCGACCCACATGAATGGCTCGGGAGTGATCCCCTTCTCAAGTAGGTCGTTCTCCCATTTCTCCCATCTGGGCAGGGGCCCCTTGTAGCCAGCTTGCCCCATAATATGGTGATATACCTTTTTGGCGGTGTTTTTCTGATTTGTTTTTGACCTTTCCTTTGTATTCTCTGACAGCTTGTACTTCACAAAATCTGCCCATCAGGGTTTTATTTTCTCATACCCTTGAGTGAAATTCGGAGTCTTGCCCTTCTTAATAAAGTCAAGGTTCAATCTTTTCTTCCAGTTTTCAAATTGCTGGTGTCGGATATATACCAAATAGGGGTATATCAGATGGTAGACAAAAGTGCCGGATTACCAGGGTGGCCCAACTGGTAGTGGGCTATGGTCCATTGGGCGGCCCAGTAAGCTGACGCACAGAAGCCGGATTCTAGAAGGACCCGGATCACGGCCCACGTGATCTGGCTTGGAGGAGAAGACGGATTCCTTACTTTCCAAGTTAATGGCTACCGTAGTCTTCTAAGTTTCCTACTCTGTATGCCCTAACCCGGCTATTATATAATGCCAGGCGGGAGATAAGATAAAAAGATACGAAGCTATAGGCTAACTCGCCGGGAAGTTGATCCTTAACGAATAGCTAAACAGAACCTCACGTTGTAATTGTATACATAGGCTTTAGTCCTGATTAGTGAGTTTGCAGGAGTAGGAACGTCGTATTATTACGACGTACCGAACCTGGGTAAATCCTGTGTCTTTGTTTACAACGTGATCCCGTTTCCCCACGTCTCTACCCGTAGTCTCATGGCACCCCCGTCTATGAAAACTACTACGATGTCTCGACAGTTGGCGCCCACCGTGGGGCAAACGACGTCAGGCGTTAAGTTCCGATCTGGGATACTCGGCGGGATCGGCAGGTCCATAACTGTCGGAAGCCTGGAGTTTGACGATGACGTCGGACGCTTCCTCGACAACGTATCCTACATACCGGCGCAAAATCATCTGGTAAGTGCCTGCGTGTTACCGATCAGATCTGCTAATATCTTTATCGGACTAACTGCAGAGGCCATGGGGTTTTCCGGTGGAAGCAAATTTATCCCACCCGCCCTATACCCAGTCGAGGATGACTATGATCCCAGATTTTGCTCAGATCGCCGACATAAAAGTGATACACACTTTATCGGTATGGTGCAATCCGAAGTCGCCGAAAGCACGGATGCCAGAAATCCCGTGCAGGAGGCAGAAAGCATCAAACCCACTACAGAGGTGGAAGATCCGACACCTGCCAATCCAGCGATAAACTCGGAAGCTGACTCTGTGCTAGCCGCCATTGAGGCGAGATTAGAGTCAGAAACCGGATCAGATGATTTTGATTCCGAAGACGAAGACGTGGACGCCTTCGAAAGAAAAGTTAAATCTTTTCAAGAGGGATTCCATGAAGTACTAATGGCGAAACCGGCTGAAAACACGAACGCCGGCAGTCAGGAAAGCCCTAAGACCCCTCCGACAGAGGAAGAGAGAGAAGATGGAGAAACCTCTCCGATATTTCCCAACGTCAAGGAATTGACAGAGGATGAACCTGCTAAAAAACCTCCCTCTTCCAAGAAAAAGAACAAGGCCGCTAAAAAACTCCAATACAAACTCCGGAAGAAGAAATTGGCTGATCCAGCTGATGAAAGCCCGGAAGTAGGAGATGCAAGCGGAACAAAAATTGCGGAGAAGAAAACAAAAAAAATCCATGTTCCGCCAATGACAGAGCAGGAAGAACAGGAATTGTTACAAACACCAGTGGGATTGCATGAACCCCCTGAAGTGCTAGAAGCCAGGAGACAAGCTCTCCAACAGCAACAGCAACATCTATTCAGAACTCGTGAACACCTCCAAAAAACCCAGGATGACATCAACCTCATGAAGGTAGAAATCGAGGAATACGAGAAAAAGAATAGATCTGCCATAAAACCTACAAGATTACCCGGAATCGTAAGACCGGAACTACTGCCGCCAAAGGAAAGGTTTCGTAACCCATCTTGGCAAAAGAAAGTAAACGGCAAAGATGCCAGGGGCGAACCGATATACAAAACCGCAGCAGAAAATGCGGAAGCAACGTTCGCCATCCTCAACAATGACATGTACTCCAACGGTGAAAAACTCCAAGGGGTGTATGCTTTCCTAGGAAAAGCATTGCAACAACAACAGCGGGCCCAAGAGCGATCAGGGAAGTTGCACGACGACGACGCCCTATGCAAAACAGCCACTTGCACCGCTGGAGCACCTGGACCGGAAGAACCTGGAGATTCCGAGAATTCAAAGGATAAGAAAGCAGATCCGAGAAAAGATAAGAAAAACCCCGACAATAGGGATGAAGCGTCGAGAACCGGATCTCATCTCCCGAAAGGTGGACGTAAACCCCACGATCGGGAAGAAAAACACCGGAATGATGGCAAAGCAATGCCACCTCCGAGACACCGTGCTGAAAAAGCCGGAAGACATGATGTACCTCACAGGCGTGAGAGATCTCGGACACCTACCAAGGATAAAGAAAGGCACAGGAGTAGAACTCCGCCTCATCCAAAAGGGCGTGATCTTGAAAGAAATAGAAACGATCCCGGAAAAGCGCGTCCGCGCAACAATGGAAAAGAAAGGAGTAGATCCCCTTCTGTCCATTCAGCCGGCAGGTATTCCGCACACATGGATAGGGCGGAAAAGGACGATCTATACTTTGGACCTAAGTGTTTCACTGATAGGATCCGAAGGATAACCCTGCATTCTGGCTTTGCCAAAGTCGGTCCAACGTACTAGAAATACACCGGCAGTACAAACCCGGATACCTGGCTCTCAGACTACCATACAGCCGTCCAGATTAACAATGGGTCAGACCTGGAAGCTGTAAAGTTTCTCCCCCTAATGTTACTGGATGGAGCCAGAGATTGGATTAATGGATTGCCATCAAGAACTGTAGACAGCTGGGATGATATGACTCGAGTATTTACTCAGCATTTCCGGGGAACTTATAAGCGCCCGAACAGCATCAACCAGCTGAACCGTTGCACTCAGTTTGAGGATGAACCATACGTGGATTTCATCTCCAGATGGACTGCAATGAAGAATAGTTGCTCTGGAGTAACTGACGTACAAGCAATGCATGCTTTCGTCAATGGCCTAAAACCCGGTCTTGTACCGTTCATGGTTGGTTCCAAACAGCACAAAGATCTCGGATCTATGCTTACAACCGCCAATGAACACGCTGCAGCCGAAGACGATATCAGAGAAAGAGGCGGAAATATCGATGCACTGATACTGGCCAGGAAAAATACTCGCTCTGAGAAAAAAGGAACTTCAGATGCAACACCAAAACCCAAAGAGGTTAACATAGCCTTTGGAAGTGAAAAAGGGAAGAGATGGAAAGGACGCAGTTCGGAACCAATCAACTACACTAAAGAAGAGTGGGAGAAGATTAAGTCGGAACCCTGCGTCCACCATTCGCAATTTGGAAAACCCACCCATACAAACGCACAATGCGGGCTGAATAAGCACATGAAAGGCAGTGCAGGATCCGGAAACAAGGGGAAGAGTTCCAAAAGGAAATTCTCTAAACAAAAGCCAGAAGCTGAGAAAGAAGACAGTGAATCGTACACTGACGAAAAAATCCAGGAACAACAGCGGAAAGGCGAACCCAAGTTTCCGAGAGTTGATGGAGAATGCGCCCTAACTTTCCTAGCAACTCCATCAGCAAAGGTGGCGAAAAGAACACTCCGAGAAATAAATGCGGTTGTTCCGGCAACCCGAAAATTCTTGAAGTATTCGAACACACCAATAACCTGGTGTCGAGACATCGTAGTAGTTTTCATAGACGGGGGTGCCATGAGACTACGGTAGAGACGTGGGGTAACGGGATCGCGTAGTGAATACAGAACACAGGATTTACCCAGGTTCGGTACGTCGCGACAGTACGACGTGCCTACTCCTGCACTTCTCACTATTCAGGACTAAAGCCTGTAAACAGGGTTACAATGTGAGGGTTTAGCTCTAAGCTACTCGACAAGGATGAGCTTCTCGGCGAGTTGGCGTAGAGCTTATCTGTTATTCGTTCCTTGTTTTATCTATCTCCCGTCCGGCTTTATATAATAGCCGGATTAGGGCTTACAGAATAGGAAACCTAGAGGACTACGGTAACTTGTAACTTGGAAAGCAAGGAATCCGTCTTCTCCTCCAAGTCAGATCACCTGGGCCGTGATCCGGGTTCTTCTAGAATCCAGCTTCTGTGCGTCGGGTTACTGGGCCGCCTAATGGACCTGAGCCCACTACCGCTTAGGCCACCCTGGTAATCCGACACTTTATCTACCATCTCCTATACCCCTATTTGGTATATATCCGACAGTAGCCCCCAAGAAGGATTAAAACTCTGATTTTCCGTCTTTCGCCAAATATACTTTGTCCGAGAAATATTGATTCAGCAGTCTTGATTCTTCTTATTCTTCTTTTGAAAGAGATGGTAACATGAAACTCGGAATCCTGAAAATCCGGCTTTTCTCTCACGATCCTTCGCGGAAAAGGAACTCCTTACGTCAGCGCCCAAATCACGTTGACGCAAGGGACGTTTGGGTTTCACGCGGGAAACCCTGCAGCGTATCTCTGACAGATTCTCACGGGAAACGAGGAGATAGTCATTATTTCCCTGTCGTTTTATTTCCCGGATTTTCCGGCGAGTGACACGCGCTAAACATCCAACGGCCAAATAGCCGTTGGCACGTATCTTGACGGATTTCTAGCTATAAATAGCCATCCTCGTCCTCATCGAAAATCTTCCGCACTCCTCACTGTCCACGCCATTGACGCGAACGAGCTCTTCGAGAGAAGCACTGCCCCGAGCGCACCTAGCCTCCAAAGCACACCGAACGCAAACGCGCCACCAGGAAATGGCATCCTCACCGTCCTCGCCCACTCGCGCGCCCATCGACGACCTCATCGGAGACCTAGATCCACAGCTAGGGTCACCCAAGCACGCCGGCGACGAGCCGGAGAAAACCGCGGCTTTCGCGGCGGGCGGAGAGAATCTTTCCGCCGCCGCGGACGTTGCGGGCGCGAGCTCCGCCGCTTCCCCGCCGTTTGCTCCTGAAACGGCGGAGGAGAAGATCCAGCTCCTCGGCGACGAGCTCGCCGCCGTGGAAGCCGCCGCCTCCGTCGCTGCCGGAGCGGACGAAGAGACGGAATCTGCAGGCAATTGGATTGCCTGCAGTATTCCACCGGCTCTCCTTCCAAACATGGAAAAGGAGGGCCTGGTGCTTCAGGGGAAATGGCGTCTCCCTGAGGACGAGAACGAACCAACGCCGAAAGACGGCGAAAGAGTTCTTCTCTCCTCCCATCTCCTTCGAGGTATGGGCCTTCCACCTTCCGCCTTCTTCCTCCAAATTCTCTCCCATTACAACATCCAGCCCCATAACCTGCCACCCAATTCCATCCTCTACATGGCCGGCTTCCAGGCTTTGTTCGAAGGTTACTTAGGCTTAGAACCTAGGTTAGACTTTTGGACGTATTGTTTCGGGGTTAAGCGGAACTCTTCAGAGGGCGCACTCCCGACTTGCGGAACCATCTCTTTTACTCTTCGGAGATTCAGAGAAGATTGGTTCCCCAAGATCAAGACGTCGGAATCCGTCAAATTTTGGACGGGTTCCTTCTTTTACCACCCCGATGTGCCTTTTCCAACAAAGGCCATCGGGGGTTCCTCCTTTCTCGAACTCTGCGGCTATTCCCCAAGATAACTGGGGAACGGAAGCCGTCCAGGTTCTGCCGCCTGATCTTTTAAGGATCAAGCGGCGCATCGCTAAAACTCACCTCCTCCACTCCACCTTTGACCGGCATGGACACGGTCTTTTGCTGGTTGAATAGACGGATTCAGCCGTTGGCCAACCACGGTGGTCGCCTTCTTTGCGACTACACGGGAGCCAAGGACCCAATGCGGACAACCACCAAAGATTGGCCCGCAAAGGAGCTTCGACGGCGCATCAATCAGTTGGTCGCATCACGCGACCAATACGAAGCGAGTCGGCCAATGTATACGGCCGACAATCCGGCTCCCAAGGTATGTTTCCGTCATTTGGGTAGAACTTTATCATTCTTTCTCGGATTTTCTCGCTCATAACTCTTATTTTTCTTTTTAATAGATTACTGAACTTCCAGACTCGGAATTGGCCTCCGAGGCTGAGCTGGACGCGCTTCGCACCGCTGCCACAGGTGGGCGTAAGCGAAAGAAGATTCCTTCCTCTGAGGAAGTTATCAACCTTGACGGAGTTCCCGTCGCCACTTCCAGGTTAGTTCATCCGGGTTATTTTGTTACTTGTCGAAGTTTTTCTTCCGTCTTCGGAAAGTTAACATTTTCCGGGTTTCTGGTTTTTTAGCCTAGCTCCTTCCAGCCTGAAGCCGAAGAAGCTGAAAAGACACAAGGCCGTGTCCAGCCGAGGCGCCCATCCTTCTTCTGCCATTCCTCTGGACTCATCGTCCTCAATGGCGGAAGAGCGCGCTGCCACCCCCCCCCCCACCGAACCACTGGAGACCAGCCATCCCGTTGTGTCGGAATCTGACACGAGGGAAAGGGCGGCTCCGGATGCGGGAAAATCTTTTCGGTCTTTTGACGAAGAAATTCCCAAATTCGACAAGGACTTCAAGAACATTAATGACGGTCTAAGCATGGCCGGAACTCTCTTTGCGGAGTACGCAAAGGAGTTCACTGAGAACTTGGCAGGTTTGCAACGCATGAGCCAGGTATGTATCTCTAGCCCCCAAGCATTAAATAAAATGCATGCTTTTTACCTTAATGCTTTCTAATTATACTTTTCCTTGCCGTGTTCTAGCAAACTGCCGAAGCCATTAACGTGGCGGTTTTCAACAAGCTCTCGATCAAGAACAAGGAAGTTAGGAATCTTCTTTCCATTCTTGAGGAGAGAGAGGCGGAACTGGCCTCATCTCAGCTCGCATTGTCGGAAGCAACAGGTAATCATTTTTCCTTTGAAATCTCCGATTCAGGTATTTGTCTAAGTACTTTTTCCGGGAATATTATTAACTCGGATTTTTCCTTTCTTTTCAGCTGCTTTGGCTCAGGCTAAGCAAGCAGCTGCAGATTCTGGCAATGCCGAATATCTCCGCAAGGAGAATGTTGAGCTTCACAAGGATCTTGTGAAAGCACAAGAAAATCTGGAAGCCAGCAACTTAGCACTTGGGGTTTCTCAATCCCAGGCTTCCGCCCAAGCGGAGAAAGACCGGGCCACCATTGAACGCCTGGAAGCTGCTCTGAGCCTGCGTGAGGAGGAAACTTCCGAGATCGACAAACTTGTTGGTAAGTTTAAGTATACGTTTACCATTCAGTTTGTATTTTTTCTTCCTTTTTGGTACTTAACCTTTTTTGGTTGGTTTTTGCTACCAAACAGGAGATAATGCAGATCTTTCTCGGATTGAAAGAATCCGAGTTTTTGAAAAGACCTGGACTTCGATCAGGGTTGCTTGCATGCAACTGATCAACAAGTTTCTTCCCTCCAAGACTGGGGAGTTCTCGGAAGTTGAAAAACTTCCGGGTTCTATCATGGAGGTGGCGGAGTCCAGGGAATCCTTCCTTCGCTCCGCTGCACGGGGTGGTGCACGCATGGCACTTGGCTTAATGCGTATGCACTACCCTGGTGCAAAATCCTGGCGCGTGGCCACCGGTGTCCCTCTCAAGGATACACGGAAGCCCAACAAAATGCGATCTTTGATGCAATCAAAAGCCACGCTACCCAGGAAGAAGTTCCTGAAGCCCCCCAGCACGACAGCAGCGAGGAGGAATCGGATGCTTGAAGGGTTTCCTTAAACCTGGATAGCAAAAATAGACAATAGGAGCATTACTGCACTTTTATAATGTAATTCGAATTGTAATGCTTCTATTTGTATTAATGAAAACTCCGCCTTTTGCAGTCTTAATTATAAAATTCTTTGTAAGTTTTTCGGATTTTATTATTCCTTTATCTTCTAAGTTCTCTGGCTTATATGTTTTAACTGTCCTTAATGTTTGAAATGGCTCAAGTAGCAATATGAATCATCATGCCGAGTAACTGGGTGTAACCAATCAGTTTAGACTCGGAAACATGGATCATGCTAAAGGCATTTTTACTAACTAGCTCCAGTAACCCAACACATATGCGATCAGATAGTACTTAGAGAAACAAGGAATTTTTTGAACGAAACCTGGGCACGCAGGCAATTCAAGTTTCCTTTAGCCGTTAACAGGCTGAAAAATCATTCAGCTTTTAAACACCGAGCACGCAGGCACAATTCGGGTTAACATTGAATGTTTTGCAAGATCATTGGGAAATAGAGAAGGTGGAACCATGCTTTGTACTGTAATAAACTTGTAAAAACATGGATACCAGAATTCCGACAACATTATTTCATGATCTCAAACGATGTTTACATAGAATTGAACTTAGTACGGAAAGGGACATAACTTGCTAGACGTTTCCAGGCTTTCGCAATCCACTTGACTTTGTCGGATTTTTTCAGCAGCTTGTAGAGTGGTAAGGCTTTATCCCCTAGCCGACTAATAAATCTGCTGACGGCTACGGCACCCGTCAATCTTTGGACATCTTTGACGCAGGTAGGTTTCGTGATGTTCAAGATTGCCTTGATCTTTTCCGGTTAACTTCTATTCCTCTGTGAGAAACGATGAAACCCAGAAGTTTTCCTGAGGGAACCCCGAATACGCACTTAGATGGATTCAACTTCATCTTGTAAGTGCGCAAGTTTTCGAAAGTTTCTCGCAAATACTCAAGGAGTGTGTCGTTTTCCTTGGTTACGACAGCAATGTCGTCCACGTAAACATGGACATTTTTGCCAATCTGGCTATGCAGACAACGTTGCATGCAGCGCTGGTAGGTTGCATCTGCGTTCTTCAGGCCAAATGGCATGGTTACATAATAGTACGTCCCGTACGGGGTTATAAAAGAAGTCTTGATTTGATCTTCCTTTTTCATGCGTATTTGGTGGTACCCGGAGTATGCATCCAAAAAGCATAAAAGTTCGGAACCTGCAGTGGCGTCTATTATTTGATCGATTCGCGGTAGCGCGAACCTATCTTTCGGGCACAACTTGTTCAAACCTGTGTAATCTACATTCTATTCTAAGAGCAGTAGTGTCTTTCTTCGGTACTAATACCGGATTTGCGGACCAGTCAGTGTGGATTACTTCCTTGATGAAATCCGCTGCTGAAAGCCGGATAATTTCCTTGCCAATAGCCTTCCATCTTCTTCCGTCAAATCGAAGGAGACCTTGTTTGACGGGTTTTGATCCAGGAATAACCTTGAGTTGGTGCTCAGCAAGTTCCCTGGGTACACCTGGCATGTCAGCTGGACACCAGGCAAAAATATCCCAGTTCTCACGGAGGAACTTGATGAGCTCGCCTTCCTATTTGTCAGTCATCCCAGTCCCTACGACGACAAATTTTGTCGGATCTTTGGGATCTAGGATTACCTGTCTTGTATTCTCGGACACCTTGAAGTTGTCTGTTGGCTTCCGGGTTTCTTTTCCTGCCGGCATTTCTGACGGCGATACCTCCTTGGCTAATTCCTTCAGTTCTTCCTTTGCTATGACTCTCTGAGCGCGAAGGGCGTTTTCCTTCTCCAACTCGTTTGCCAGCTTGAAATCACCGGCTATGGTGATTACTCCTCCCTTGGGTCCTGGCATCTTCAGCTTGTTATAGATATAACAAGATCTTGCCATGAATTTGGCGAAAGCTGGACGTCCGAGTATTGCGTGATACACGCTTTCGAACGGCACTACTTCGAAGGATACTTTTTCCTGCCGGAAGTGATCTTTATCTCCGAAGGTGACATCTAGGGAAATTTCTCCTAGGGATGGTGCTTGCCTGCCAGGAACAATGCCATGGAAGCGTATGTTGCTGTAGTTGAGCTGAGACTCGGAAATCTTCAGATGCTTCAGTGTATCCAGGTACATTATATTAATGCTGGATCCTCCATCCATCAGCACTCTTCTTAGCCTAGTGTTTTGAACAATAGGGCTTACGACAAGAGCTTGTGTGCCGGGTTCAGGGATATTTCCGGGATGATCAGACTGATCCCAGATTATCGGTGTGCTGGAGTACTTCAAGAATTTCGGGGTTGCCGGAACAACCGCGTTTATTTCTCGAAGTGTTCTTTTGGCCACCTTTGCTGACGGAGTTGCTAAGAAAGTTAGCATTGCTTCTCCATCAACTCTCGGAAATTTGGGTTCGCCCTTTCGCTGTTGTTCCTGGATTTTTTCATCAGTGTCCGATTCACTGTCTTCTTTGTCAGCTTCTGGCTTTTGTTTGGAGGGTTTCCTTTTGGAACCCTTCCCCTTACTTCCGGATCCTGCACTACCTTTCATGTGCTTGTTCAGCCGGCATTGCGCGTTTGTATGGGTGGGTTTCCCAAATTGCGAGTGGTGAACACAAGGTTCCGACTTTCCTCTCCCACTCCTCTGGTGTGTAGTTGATTGGATCTGGGTTGCGTCCTTTCCACTTGTTCCCCTTTTCTCCTCCAAAGGCTATGTTGACCTCTTTGGGTTTCGTCGTTGTTTCTGGAGTTCCTTTTTTGTCAGAACGAGGGGTTTTCTTGGCAAGTATCAGTGATTCGATATTGCCTCCTCTTGCTCTGATGTCGTCTTCGGCTGCGGCGTGCTCATTGGCGGTTGTAAGCATAGATCTGAGATCTTTGTGCTTTTTGGAACCAACCATGAACGGTACGAGTCCGGGTTTTAGGCCTTTGACGAAAGCATGCATTGCTTGTACGTCAGTTACTCCAGAGCAACTATTCTTCATTGCTGTCCATCTGGAAATGAAATCCACGTATGGTTCATCCTCGAATTGGGTGCAATGGTTTAGCTGGTTGATGTTGTTCGGGCGTTTGTACGTTCCCCGGAAATGCTGAGTGAATACTCTAGCCATATCATCCCAGCTGTCGACTGTTCTTGATGGTAATCCATTGATCCAATCTCTGGCTCCGTCCAGCAACATTAGGGGAAGAAACAGGACAGCTTCCAGGTCTGTCCCATTGTTGATCTGGACGGCTGTATAGTAATCCGAGAGCCAGGTATCCGGGTTTGTGCTGCCGGTGTATTTCTGGTACGTTGGACCGACCTTGGCAAAGCCAGAATGCAGGGTTATTCTTCGGATCCTGTCAGTAAAACACTTAGGACCAAAGTATAGATCATCCTTTTCCGCTCTATCAATGTGTGCAAAATATCTTCCGGCTGAATGGACAGAAGGGGATCTGCTCCTTTCTCTTCCATTGTTGCACGAACGCGCTTTTCCGGGATTATTTCTATCTCTTCCATGGTCACGCCCTTTTGGATTAGGCGGAGTTCTACTCCTGTGCCTTTGTTTATCCTTAGGAGGTGTCCCGGATCTCTCACGTCTGTGAGGTATATCATATCTTCCAGCTTTCTCAGCTAGGTTTCTCGGAGGTGGCATTATTTTACCGTCATCCCGGTGTTTGTTTTCCCGATCATGTATTTCCATCATTCGGGGGATGGGATCCGGTCCTAGACGCTGCATCCCGGTTGTCGGGGTTTTTCTTGTCTTTTCTCGGATCCTCTTTTTTATCCTTTGAATTGTTTGAATCCCCGGGTTCTTCCGGTCCAGGTGCTCCAGCAGCGCAAGTAGCTATTTTGCATAGGGCGGAGTTATCGTGCAGCCTCCCTGATCGCTCTTGGGCGCGCTGTTGTTGTTGCAATGCTTTTCCTAGGAAAGCATACACCCCTTGGAGTTTTTCCCCGTTGGAGTACTGATCGTTGTTAAGGATGGCGAAGGCTGCTTCCGCATTTTCTGCTGCGGTCTTGTATATTGGTTCGCCCCTGGCATCTTTGCCGTTTACCTGCTTTTGCCAAGATGGGTTATGGAACCTTTCTTTTGGCGGCAGTTCTTCCGGTCTTGTGATTCCGGGTAACCTAGTAGGTTTTAACGCGGATCTATTCTTTCTCTCGTACTCCTCTATTTCTTCCTTCATGACCTTGATGTCATTATGGGTTTGTTGGAGATGTTGCCGAGATCTGAGTAGATGTTGCTGTTGCCGTTGGAAAGCTTGTCTCCTGGCTTCTAGCATCTCAGGGGGTTCATCTGGTCCCACTGGTGTTTGCAATAGCTCTTGCTCTTCCTGTTCCGTCATTGGCGGAGCAGTGATTTCTTTGGATTTCTTCTCCGCAGGCTTCGTTCTGCTAGCATCTCCTACTTCCAGGTTTTCATCAGCGAGATCAGCTGATTTTTTCTTCCGGATTTTGTATTGGAGTTTCTTAGCAGCACAGTGCTTTTTCTTGGAAGAGGGAGGTTTTTTGAAAGGTTCATCTTCTGTCATCTCCTTGACATTGGGGAATACCGGAGAAGTTTCTCCGTCTTCTCTCTCTTCCTCTGGCGGAGGGGCTTTAGGGCTTTCCTGGCTGCCGGCGTCCGTGGTATCAGCCGGTTTCGCCATTAGAACTTCATGGAATCCCTCTTGAAAGGACTTAACTTTCTTTTCGAAGTCGTCCTCATCTTCGGAATCGAAATCGTCCGATCCGGTTTCCGACTCTAATCTTGCCTCGATAGCGACTAAAACTGAGTCAGCTTCCGAATTCGTCGTCTTGTTGACGGATGTCGGATCTTCCACATCCGTGGGTGTGGGGTCTTCCGTATCTATGACGGGTATCGGATCTTCCGTCTCTGCGACGGGTGTATTGTTGTCTGCCTCTTGCACAGGATTTCCGTCATCCGTGTTTTCGGCGACTGTGGACTGCACCATGCCGATGAAGTGTAAGTCACTTTTTTGTCGGCGATCTGAGCAGAATCCGGTATCATAGTCATCTTCGACTGGTTATAGGGCGGGTGGGATAAATTTGCTTCCACCGCAAAACCCCATTGCTTCTGCAGTTGGTCCGATAAAGATGTTAGCAGATCCTATCGGTAACACGCAGGCACTTACCAGGTGGTTTTGCGCCGGTATGTAGGATCCGTTGGACGCGTCCGACGTCGTCGTCGAATTCCAGGCTTCCGACAGTGATTGATCTTCCGATTCCGCCAAGTATCCCAGATCGGAACTTCACGCCTGACGTCGTTTGCCCCACGGTGGGCGCCAACTGTCGAGACATCGTAGTAGTTTTCATAGACGGGGGTGCCATGAGACTACGGTAGAGACGTGGGGTAACAGGATCGCGTAGTGAATACAGAACACAGGATTTACCCAGGTTCGGTACGTCGCGACAGTACGACGTGCCTACTCCTGCACTTCTCACTTTTCAGGACTAAAGCCTGTAAACAGGGTTACAATGTGAGGGTTTAGATCTAAGCTACTCGACGAGGATGAGCTTCTCGGCGAGTTGGCATAGAGCTTCTCTGTTATTCGTTCCTTGTTTTATCTATCTCCGTCCGGCTTTATAATAGCCGGATTAGGGCTTACAGAATAGGAAACCTAGAGGACTACGGTAACTTGTAACTTGGAAAGCAAGGAATCCGTCTTCTCCTCCAAGCCAGATCACCTGGGCCGTGATCCGGGTTCTTCTAGAATCCAGCTTCTGTGCGTCGGGTTACTGGGCCGCCTAATGGACCTGAGCCCACTACCGCTTAGGCCACCCTGGTAATCCGGCACTTTATCTACCATCTCCTATACCCCTATTTGGTATATATCCGACACCTGGGATCAGTCTGATCATCCCGGAAATATCCCTGAATGTAACATCCCAAGTATGAAAACTCCCCCTTTGCATTGTGTTGTTGTGAATTTCTAATTAAGGCATCATGTCATCATAAGGCATTCATGTGTGGAATTTCAAATTTCAAATAAATTCAAATCAAGATGTTTCACACTTGGTCTATTACAACTTTTTCAAATAAAACATCCAAATCAAATAATTCAATTGTTTTCCAAAATTTTGAGTTGAAATGAATTTTGCAAATGGTTCTAATAATTTTCTATTATCAATCCCAAAATGCCATTTCAATTTTTAAAGTCAAATAATTTGACATCCCAAAAATTTCAGAACAAAAACTTGTGAATCTGAACATTTTGGAAAAGGGCAATTCATGAAAATTATTGTTATAATTCTTCATGCCCCATTTCCTTTCATTCTCCTCTTTTCTTTTCTACAAAAAAAAGGAATAAAAAGAAAAGAAAAAGGGGGAGGCAGCCAGGCCAGCCAACAGGCCGGCCCAGGCCCCCTACAACCCCCCAAACCAGGCCCAAGCGCCTACCATCGCCAATCGTCTTCTTCCTCGTACGGAGACAGAGAAGGGGAGGTCCTCCCCCACCTGCAGCTCCCCACCTGCTCCCTCCTCCTATAAAGCCACCCCCGAGGGCAACCCTAACCCTAGCCCTCTCCTCTTCCTTTCTCTCCGCCGCCACCCCCCTTCCTCTCCCTGTCCGGTTTCTTTTTCTCTGAACCCTGCCACCACCAAGACCTTCAGAGGAGAACAGCCGGGAATCGTTGTCGCGCCGTCGTCTCCGTCACCAGCACGCCCAGCCAGCGCCTCCGCCAGCACCCCGGTGAGTGTGCCATCCGATTCCCTCTATTTCCCTTCTCGTTTGTTTCCCGTGGATGTCGCGGCCATCCGCCCATTTCTCTGTCTGCCATGGACGTCGACAGGGCAAGCTCGTACGTACGTGAGCTAGCTGCTGCCGTGGTTGCCCGTGTCCACACATGGAAGCCCCACCTTGCACACACACACATCACGGGTACACAATACGGATCACTGCTGCATCTCACGCACACAGCGGCGCCTCCCGTTTGGGTTCTCGTCGTCGTTCCTTTGCTCGTCACACCGGCGTTCTGTCCGTCGACCAAAGTTCAGTAACTGAACTTTGTTCAGTTTCAGTAATTCCGCCCGAGATATCCTCAAAAGGTATTCGCATCCTAGATCTAACACGAAGTAGCTCAGCAGCCCAGTGGTTCGGTTCCATCCGCACCGCGCGCACGTCGCGGGTTCGATCCCTCCGCGCGGAATAAAAACCCCATTTTTTGGCCTTTGCCACGCGCGCGCACTGGCCGCACCTGTCATTGACAGTGGAGGTACAGTCAGCACCCAGCCATCCCAGTCAGCGCCATCGTGTCGCTGGGCCCATCCGTCAGCGACACTGGGGTTCAGTACACGCCGTGTAAAATTCCAGACCCAGTTTCTGTTTTGCCATCCAGTCCCTGGAATAATTTCAAACTTTCAGGAATTGCAGAACCACCCCTGCTTTTCAAATGCAAATAGTTCAATCAATTTAAATCCAAATTTGACATGTAAAATATGATTTCCATGCAGAATTTAATGATCTTTCCAAATATAACATTTGTTTCCTGTTTTGAATAATTAAAATTGACTTAAAATTTCAAACTTGTATAATTCATGCAAATTTAGTTAATTCATAAATTTGTCCCTTCAATTCCAAATTCAAATTGTAAAACACGTTCACAAACCATAAAAATATAATCATTTCAAATATGAATTTTATTTAATTTTTTGGGCAAATAAAATTCAAACATTTTAAGTACTTGCAATTAAATCATTTAAACGTGTTTAATTCATAACTTATTCATGTTAATTCCAAATTCAAAAAGTAATACATGTTTTCCAATCAGAATTAAATGCTCTATCCAAATATGCCATAAAATTAATGTTTTGAGAAACTAAATTTTGCACTAATTTCAGTACTGATTTTTATTTAATTAAAATGCCAAAGTGCATAACTTAATATTTAAAACCCCAAGTTTGACAAATAAAATGTCTAGTTGAAGCTAATACTATTTCCTTGCTATTTCTATCATCTCTCATGCATTTAATCCACTTCAAAAAAATGCTTAGTTGTAATTCATTAAACCCTCAATTTATGCTATGGACTTTTACCAAATGCAATTCAATTGCATATGGGTCCATTTAATATTGGTTATAATGTGTACTAGTTTACTTTGATGCACCTATTAAAATGTCATGCATCATCTCATGTTTGTGCATTATGCCATGTTATTGATTGTTCGTCTCTCTTTGTTGTTTGTTTGCTTCTTCTCGAATAGACGACGACGTTGGGACAGACGAGGTTTACGATACTACTTCAGAGGAGTTAGCCCAGTACCAGGCTACTGAGTTTGCAGGCAAGTATTCACTCACCTGAACCATTGTGTCCTTTCCACACTTGATACCGATACTTTCCGTTGTCTAATCTGCTAGCCTTATGATTCGTTGCTTGTGTTCCGATCCTATCACATGTTACCCTGTAACCCTGATATAGCCTCACCTCCACACCTATAACCCTGTTGCCTGTTGGCATGTGTCTTACTAGCATGCTTAGTGTTGTTTGTGCTCGAGTCCGTTGCCCGTTATCGCTTTTACCATATTTATTATGTTCTGGGGGCTCGATATTAAACAACAACCTGTTAATGTTTGAGGTAATAATAATTTGATGATAAGGCACCGACAGGAGGCCGGGTATGGTTTTGAGGCCTGCTAGTGTCGAACTCAGGAAAAGTTCTTGTCCTCTAGATCCATGATGAGGGCGCTAACCGCATGTGGGAAGCGTGTATGGGCGCCCCCCGCAACTTTGATTCGATTCGCATCTCGTCCAAATCGCCTCATTTAGTTCGGGTTTTCCATTTGCCGCATGCATATGCAGGTGCGAACCCTTGGCGCCAGGGTGGTAACTTTTGTAGTCGGCATTTAGGGAGACACGTTCTTAGAGTGCTATGAGGGTCCCCTTTTCTTCGTGGGATTTGATTAGCCGTGCGCTCAATTGCACGGGGTTCTTTGGGTTTGATGCGAAGAAGAGTTGGGTTGTGTTGAGTGGCCTGCTTGGTGGGTTTGATCCCCGCCTGGCGGGTTATTCTTACGTATACGGCCAAATTGCTGCATCCCTGCAGGGTTAAATCTTCTCGAGAAGCCGTGTTGTCCGCGATTATGGATGACTTGGTGATAGGGCTAGCTAACAAGGATTAGACAACTTACATCTAATTTATAATAATTTGACTAGTAATAGGCATATTGTCACAAAAACCTGAACCTTCATTAATCCAACTGTGTGGCTTATCCTCGGATTGCTTCTTTGGATAAGGTGCGAGATCCAGGATGGGTTTGTTTGAGGTTAGTGGTAGTTGGCTCCGATGCGCTATCTTATCCCTTTCTTTTAGCCGGATGTTGTAGCGTGTCTCTGTAGTTGGTTAGTGCAGCCGGCTGCCGCACCTTTGTATCACCTATCTTCTGTTGAACCCAAAGCATCTGCACTTGGTGTTGTCGGGTACACTTTGGTATCTTGTGCGTCTTGCTTGCCAGTACTCGGTACTGACCCCTTTGGGGCTGGTGGTTCTGCAGACTACGTTTCCGATGATCCCCATGGTGGCTACTACGTGGAGTATGACGAGGCTGCTGACGAGTAGATAGCGGACCCGGGCAGGATCCGAGACTTCGTGGATGGGCTCCGTTCTTTTCGTTTCCGCCCTCTTAGGCCTATTTGGATCTTGTCTGTACTCAGACACTTTGGATGCTTCCGCTGTGATGTAATGATGACTTGTTGGGACATGTGTCCTCTGCATGACTGTATTTGCTATCTCTGCTCTAGTGAGAGCTTTTGCCACTTATTTCTATTTCTTTGTGTCTTAGAGATTTGTTGTGGTATCACTTGTTCAAATGCCGTTGATGTACCATGTGTGTATGTTATGAAGTACGTCAATGGAAGTATTCGGATTCCTATTGGATGGTTTCACAGACGATGAATAGTAGAGGATGGTTGTCACACGTTTACGTGTTGGCCTACTCATATTGAGATGCGGGTGCGGGTAGGCCCCGTAAGCCAATTATCTACTATTTAGCGGGCTGTGTGTATCCTCTAGAAGTCCGGGTGCGACAAATGGTATCAGAGCCTGTCTGCCTGTAGGATCCCTTTTACTGGTCGCAGTTGAGTCTAGAAACTATTTTGTAGCTATATAGGAAAAATGAAACGTGAGAGTAGGAATTCTGTTCTTTTATTTCTTTCCCCACCCACCCTCCCTTTTTCTGGTAAGGAAGTGCAACGTTGTTTTCTCTTCATCTAAACTTTCAAGTTAGGATTTCACGTATCCTGGTTTCTCTAGGATGGTTATATCTACTAGACCATAGGAATGGAGGTGGTTGTGACATGATTTTTCATGTTGCCTACTCACGATTGAGAACGGAGGCACATAAGCTCCGGAAGCTGATCCTCTATTCCTTAAGCAGTAGATATTGATCCTTTAGAAGCCCGGATGGGTTTTCCGTAGTACCTTAGGAGTGTTTGGTCTCGTGTTTCCCAAATGTTGCTTCGATATCCTGTTCTTCTCAACATCCTTTTCGTCCGTTGGAACCTTGTTGTTGCTTGCCACTTCAGTTCTTCTACCGGCGTCTAATCAAAGTTTCCCCGATCATCTGCAGATGGATCTCAGGTTCTACCCGCAGGTGGTTCGTATGACTCGTTGTGAGAGCACTAACGGTTATCCGGAGATGCTGAGAGACATGGTCACTTTTCTGGGGTTCCGTTGGGCACCAGAGTACCAGGTCTACGAGCAGCAGCGAGAGTTTGAGCAGACCTACTACCAGGCTATCATCTACATTCTGTCAGATGATGGCATGAGCGTAGTCCACCGCTACGAGGCAGTGGGTTCCACAGTGGATATGGCTGTGCAGCAGGCAGCTTATGTGAGCCTCACTGTCCTTCGTGCTGACTACTGGGGATTTGACGATTCTATCTATCGCCACATCCCCCGTGGCTACATCACTTCGGAGGGAGCTCACTTCACTCTCTACGACAACTTGGATGTTTACGGGCATGATAGCTCCAGGCTGCACACCACCGCTCAGTTTGTGAGACACAGTGACGCAGTGGCCCGCACACTATCTCAGGAGTTGGCTTCAGTCAGTGAGCAGCTTTACCTTGCTTTGACTCGTCTGGCGACTTACACCACAGACTTTGTTGGAGACGAGCGCTTTGCACGTTTCGATCAGCCAGTTGGGCGTCGTCTGCCAGATGCTGGAGGTTACGAGCCGATCAGAGGTCCACTCCTTAACCTTAGTGCTGGTTACACTGGGATTTCCCGCTTTGGAGCACAGGGAGTCGACGCTATGTACTTCACCATGCCTAGAGTCGGTCTCAGAGCACGTCAGATCTACGTGGATCGTCGTTCCACCTACTTTCATAGGCGTACTCCTCACCGTACCTCTCGCCGTACTCCTCGCCGCCGTCCTGCGTGATGAGCATGGGAGTACCGATGTATCCATTCTTAGCTATGTTTAGTTATCCTTTGGTATTCGAACCATTTATGGTGTGTTGGATATTCTGATGTACTTAAACATGTGATGGTGTACCTTTTGGTTATCTATTCATGCGTCAGAGTAATCTCTCTTTCGGTTACCAAGTCTATCCTTTTCTATTATTGTGCTAAAATGCATTTCCATTCAGGATGCCGCCAACAAGGAACACCACGCCTGAACCACCGCCAATCACGGAGCTGTTGACTCAGATGACCCAAGTCATGACGCAGATGGCTCAGTTTCAGGCTAATCAGCAAATCAACCAGACAGCTCCACGAGTGAGCATCAAGGAGTTTCTCAGTCTGGGTCCAAGAGCCTTCGTGGCCACACGCGAGCCTCTAGACGCTGATGACTGGATCCGTGAGATAGCCAAGGCTCTGGATATTGCACACGTAGCTGAAGAAGACAAGGTCAAGTATGCCTCCTATCTGCTGAAGGGTCAGGCAGCTTCTTGGTGGGAAAACTTCTAGGCCATGAGAACTGGCATGCCAGTCACGTGGGACCGTTTCAAGGAAGCCTTCCTGAAACACCACATTCGAGATGGTCTCATGGAAAGAATGTGTGAGGAGTTTTTCTCTCTCAAGCAGGGCAAGTTGGACGTCATCGGGTATCAGAGTGAGTTCAATCGCCTCGCTCGATACGCTGGAGATGAGGTGTCCACTGAAGCTAAAAAGATGGCAAGGTTCCGCAGAGGCTTTAACCCAGAACTCAAGTATGCCCTCACCAATGTAAAGGCCGACAGCTTCGAGGATCTCGTTAACACCGCGCTCAATGAAGAAAATGGGCGCAAGGCGTTCGAGGAGTCTCGCAAGCACTCGCGTGAGGGTGGTTCCTCCTCCAACATGACCACCCCTCCGCAGAAGCGCCGCATCTGGGTACCAAATGGTGCTGTCACTCGGGCTCCATACGCCCAAACTTCTCCAGGCTTCGCTCCCCGCCCACCCAACCCTGCTCAGGGGCATGATCCAAGGGGTTCGATGGGGCAGCCAAGGCCAGGGCCTCCTCGTGTCGTCACATGCTACAAGTGCAAGCAGACGGGACACTACGCCGACAAGTGCACGCAGAGGCAGCTACCTCCACCACCACCTCGTCCTAAAAACCAGGCAATGGTGCGCGCTCCCCGCCTAAGGCCTTCAACTCCAACAACAGGCCTGTCGGGAGGACCGCAAGGGTGAACCATGTCAAGATCGACAAAGCTGAGGAAGCTCCTGACGTCGTTCTCGGTACATTTCCCGTAAACTCTATTCCAGCTAAAGTGTTGTTTGATACCGGAGCATCACATTCTTTTGTGTCAAAGACCTTTGCCACAACAAACAACCTAATTGTGGTTCCACTAAGTAATCAGATCACTGTTCACTCCCCGGGATCTCAAATGTTGACTTCCAAGATAAGTAAGGACAATCAAATCTTAATTGAAGGTCACATATTCCTTGCTTCTCTCATGTTGCTTGGCAATTCTGACATTGATGTCATTCTTGGTATGGATTGGCTGAAGGCCAATCAAGCAAGAATTGACTGTGCTCAAAAGTCAATAACTCTGTTCCACCCTTCTGGCCAGATAATCTATTATCCACATGAATCAAGTTCCAGTCAGCTATACACCCTCAATGCAAATCCTCTACCTTCACTTGAAAATGTTCCGGTGGTTTGCGACTTCCCTGACGTCTTTCCAGAAGAGTTGCCAGGAATGCCTCCGGACAGAGCTGTTGAGTTCGTGATCGAACTTGAACCAGGTACTGCTCCAATCTCTAAGCATCCCTACAAGATAGGAACTCCCGAGCTGAAGTTGTTGAAGGAACAAATTGATATGTACATGGAAAAAGGTTACATTCAACCTAGTTCCTCGGCTTAGGGATGCCCAACTCTGTTCGTTGCGAAGAAGGATCAAACAAAGAGACTCGTTGTTGACTATCGTCCTCTTAACGAGAAGACCATCTATCCAATTCCTCGCATCGATGATCTTTTTGATCAACTTGCTGGAGCCTCTATATTCTCCAAGTTGGACTTGAGAATGGGTTACCATCAAATAAAGATCAGAAAAGAGGATATTCCAAAGACAACCTTCACCACTCGCTAAGGTCTATATGAATTCACCGTCATGTCCTTTGGTCTCACCAATGCACCGGCTACCTTCTCTCGACTCATGAATTATGTCTTCCATGAATACCTAGACAAGTTCGTTGTGGTATATCTTTATGACATTCTTGTCTACTCAAAATCCGAGGAAGAGCATGAAGAACATCTTCGTCTAACTCTCATGAAGCTTCGCGAGCATCGTCTCTATGCCAAGTTCTCCAAATGTCAGTTTTGGATTTTCAAAGTCGTTTATCTTGGCCATGTCATCACTGCCAAGGGCATAGCCATTGATCCAGAAAAGGTTAAAGCAATTGTTGATTGGAAACCTCCAAAGACGGTGAAGCAAGTAAGAAGTTTTCTTGGCTTGGCTAGCTATTGCCGTCGCTTCGTCCCAAACTTCTCCAAGATTGCAAAACCTCTCACCGACCTCACAAAGAAGGACAAGAAGTTCGTCTGGTCTCCACAACGTGATGAAAGCTTTAATCTCGTGAAGACTAAACTCACTTCTACACCAGTTCTGGTTGGCCCAGATCCTTCCAAATCTTTCCAAATATTCTGTGATGCTTCTCTCCAAGGTCTAGGTGCAGTTCTCATGCAAGAACGTCAAGTTGTGGCTTATGCTTCACGTCAGTTGAACACACATGAGCTCAGTTATCCCACTCATGACCTTGAACTCGCAGCAGTTGTGTTTGCCCTCAATAAATGGAGACAATACTTGTTGGGTAATCGCACTGAAATCTTTTCCGATCATAAGAGTCTGAAGTACATCTTCACCCAACCAGATCTAAACCTCAGACAAAGGAGATGGATTGAAAAGATCAAAGACTTTGATCTTACCATTTCTTACACTCCAGGCAAGGCTAATGTTATGGCCGATGCTCTCAGGCGCAAGTCGTATTGCAATAATCTCATGATCATGGAAAGCCAACCTCCTCTTCATGAAGAATTCCAGAAGATGAACCTTGGTCTTGTTCCTCAAGGCTATCTTGCAAACTTGACAGCCAGTCCAACTCTCGAGGACAAGATTCGTTCTGAACAACTTCGTGATGCTGAAATCAAGAAGATTGTAGAGCACATCAAAGCAGGCAATGAGAAATTTGAGTGCTTCTCAATTGATGACAAGGGAACTGTGTTCTTCGAAGGACGCATTGCAGTTCCTCAAATTCAAAGTCTCAAAAATGTCATTCTCAAGGAGGCTCATGAAACTCCTCTCTCCATACACCCTGGAAGTACAAAGATGTACCAGGATCTCAAGATACTGTATTGGTGGCCTAGCATGAAACGTGAAATTGCTCAATACTTTTCTGAATGCGACGTCTGTCAGCGTGTCAAAGCAGTTCATCAGAAAACAACCGGTCTTCTCCAACCTCTGAAAATCCCTGAATGGAAGTGGGACATGATTGAAATGGACTTCGTCACTGGTTTTCCAAAGTCCAAGAGGGGCAACGATGCAATCTTCATTGTCATTGATCGACTCACTAAAGTTGCTCACTTCTTTCCTGTCAAAGAAACAATCTCAGCTAGTCAGTTAGCAGAGCTCTATACAACAAAGATTGTTCCTCTTCATGGTATTCCATTGGAAATAAGCTCAGACCGTGGAAGCATCTTCACTTCTCATTTCTGGAAAAACTTTCACGAAGCTTTGGGCACCAAGCTTCTGTTCAGCACAGCCTATCATCCTCAGTCTCAAGGGCAAGTTGAAAGAGTCAATCAGATTCTCGAGGATATGCTCAGAGCATGTGGTCTCTCTTTTGGCATGAAATGGGAGGAATGTCTTCCATATGCTGAATTCTCCTACAACAACAGCTTCTAGCCAAGTTTAGGCATGGCACCATTCGAGGCTCTCTATGGCCGCAGATGCAGGAGCCCAATCAATTGGTCTGGAGCTGGTGAACATTCACTCTTAGGCCCTGACATTGTTAAGGAGGCCGAAGAGAAAGTTCGCATCATTCGTGACAATCTGAAGATTGCTCAGTCTCGTCAGAACAGCTACTATGACAGCAAACACAGGGACATGGTCTATGCAGCTGGAGACAAAGCATATCTCCGTGTAACTCCCCTCAGAGGCACTCATCGTTTTGGTGTCAAAGGAAAGCTTGCACCAAGATATATTGGTCCCTTCAACATTCTCTCAAGGTGTGCAGAAAATGCCTATCGTCTTGAACTTCCAGAACAGCTATGCAAGGTGCACGATGTCTTTCACGTGTCACAGCTCAAGAAGTGCTTCAAAGATCCAGGTCGTGCAGTTGATCATGATTCCATTGAACTGCAAGAAGACCTCTCTTATGAAGAGCACCCTATTCGCATTCTCGATGAGACCGAGCGCAAAACTCGCAACAAGAGCACCAAGTTCTTAAAAGTGCAGTGGTCTCATCATTCCGATAAAGAGGCAACATGGGAGACCGAAGAGGATCTTCGCAAGAAGTATCCGTACCTTTTCTCTTCTCAGTAGGAATCTCGGGGCGCGATTCCTTCAAGGGGGGCGTTTTGTAACATCCCAAGTATGAAAACTCCCCCTTTGCATTGTGTTGTTGTGAATTTATAATTAAGGCATCATGTCATCATAAGGCATTCATGTGTGGAATTTCAAATTTCAAATAAATTCAAATCAACATGTTTCACACTTGGTCTGTTACAAATTTTTCAAATAAAACATCCAAATCAAATAATTCAATTGTTTTCCAAAATTGTGAGTTGAAATGAATTTTGCAAATGGTTCTAATAATTTTTCTATTATCAATCCCAAAATGCCATTGCAATTTTTAAAGTCAAATAATTTGACATCCCAAAAATTTCAGAACAAAAACTTGTGAATCTGAACATTTTGGAAAAGGGCAATTCATGAAAATTTTTGTTATAATTCTTCATGCCCCATTTTCCTTTCTTTCTCCTCTTTTCTTTTCTACAAAAAAAAGGAATAAAAAGAAAAGAAAAAGGGGGAGGCAGCCAGGCCAGCCAACAGGCCGGCCCAGGCCACCTACAACCCCCCAAACCAGGCCCAAGCGCCTCCCATCGCCTATCATCTTCTTCCTCGTACGGAGACAGAGAAGGGGAGGTCCTCCCCCACCTGCAGCTCCCCACCTGCTCCCTCCTCCTATAAAGCCACCCCCGAGGGCAACCCTAACCCTGGCCCTCTCCTCTTCCTTTCTCTCCGCCGCCACCCCCCTTCCTCTCCCTGTCCGGTTTCTTTTTCTCTGAACCCTGCCACCACCGAGACCTTCAGAGGAGAACAGCAGGGAATCGTCGTCGCGCCGTCGTCTCCGTCACCGGCACGCCCAGCCAGCGCCTCCGCCAGCACCCCGGTGAGCGTGGCATCCGATTCCCGCTCTTTCCCGTCTCGTTTGTTTCCCGTGGATGTCGCGGCCATCCGCCATTTTCTCTGTCTGCCATGGACGTCGACAGGGCAAGCTCGTACGTACGTGAGCTAGCTGCTGCCGTGGTTGCCCGTGTCCACACATGGAAGCCGCACCTTGCACACACACACATCACGGGTACACAATACGGATCACTGCTGCATCTCACGCACACAGCGGCGCCTCCCGTTTGGGTTCTCGTCGTCGTTCCTTTGCTCGTCACACCATCGTTCTGTCCGTCGACCAAAGTTCAGTAACTGAACTTTTTCAGTTTCAGTAATTCCACCCGAGATATCCTCAAAAGGTATTCGCGTCCTAGATCTAACACGAAGCAGCTCAGCAGCCCAGTGGTTCGGTTCCATCCGCACCGCGCGCACGTCGCGGGTTCGATCCCTCCTCGCGGAATAAAAACCCCATTTTTTGGCCTTTGCCACACGCGCGCGCTGGCCCCACCTGTCATTGACAGTGGAGGTACAGTCAGCACCCAGCCATCCCAGTCAGCGCCACCGTGTCGCTGGGCCCATCCGTCAGCGACACTGGGGTTCAGTACACGCCGTGTAAAATTCCAGACCCAGTTTCTGTTTCGCCATCTAGTCCCTGGAATAATTTCAAACTTTCAGGAATTGCAGAACCACCCCTGCTTTTCAAATGCAAATAGTTCAATCAATTTAAATCCAAATTTTACATGTAAAATATTATTTACATGCAGAATTTAATGATCTTTCCAAATATAACATTTGTTTCCTGTTTTGAATAATTCAAATTGATTTAAAATTTCAAACTTGTATAATTCATGCAAATTTAGTTAATTCATAACTTTGTCCCTTCAATTCCAAATTCAAATTGTAAAACATGTTCACAAACCAGAAAAATATAATCATTTCAAATATGAATTTTATTTAATGTTTTGGGAAAATAAAATTCAAACATTTTAAGTACTTGCAATTAAATAATTTAAACTTGTTTAATTCATAACTTATTCATGTTAATTCCAAATTCAAAAAGTAATACATGTTTTCCAATCAGAATTAAATGCTCTATCCAAATATGCCATAAAATTAATGTTTTGAGAAACTAAATTTTGCACTAATTTCAGTACTGGTTTTTATTTAATTAAAATGCCAAAGTGCATAACTTAATATTTAAAACCCCAAATTTGACAAATAAAATGTCTAGTTGAAGCTAATACTATTTCCTTGCTATTTCTATCATATCTCATGCATTTAATCCACTTCAACAAAATGCTTAGTTGTAATTCATTAAACCCTCAATTTATGCTATGGACTTTTACCAAATGCAATTCAATTGCATATGGGTCCATTTAATATTGGTTATAATGTGTACTAGTTTACTTTGATGCACCTATTAAAATGTCATGCATCATCCCATGTTTGTGCATTATGCCATGTTATTGATTGTTCGTCTCTCTTCGTTGTTTGTTTGCTTCTTCTCGAATAGACGACGACGTTGGGACAGACGAGGTTTACGATACTACTTCAGAGGAGTTAGCCCAGTACCAGGCTACTGAGTTTTCAGGCAAGTATTCACTCACCTGAACCATTGTGTCCTTTCCACACTTGATACCGATACTTTCCGTTGTCTAATCTGCTAGCCTTATGATTCGTTGCTTGTGTTCCGATCCTATCACATGTTACCCTGTAACCCTGATATAGCCTCACCTCCACACCTATAACCCTGTTGCCTGTTGGCCTGTGTCTTACTAGCATGCTTAGTTTTGTTTGTGCTCGAGTCCGTTGCCCGTTATCGCTTTTACCATATTTATTATGTTCTGGGGGCTCGATATTAAACAACAACCTGTTAATGTTTGAGGTAATAATAATTTGATGATAAGGCACCGACAGGAGGCCGGGTATGGTTTTGAGGCCTGCTAGTGTCGAACTCAGGAAAAGTTCTTGTCCTCTAGATCCATGATGAGCGCGCTAACCGCATGTGGGAAGCGTGTATGGGCGCCCCCCGCAACTTTGATTCGATTCGCATCTCGTCCAAATCGCCTCATTTAGTTCGGGTTTTCCATTTGCCGCATGCATATGCAGGTGCGAACCCTAGGCGCCAGGGTGGTAACTTTTGTAGTCGGCATTTAGGGAGACACGTTCTTAGAGTGCTATGAGGGTCCCCTTTTCTTCGTGGGGCTTGATTAGCCGTGCGCTCAATTGCACGGGGTTCTTTGGGCTTGATGCGAAGAAGAGTTGGGTTGTGTTGAGTGGCCTGCTTGGTGGGTTTGATCCCCGCCTGGCGGCTTATTCTTACGTGTACGGTCAAATTGGTGCATCCCTGCAGGGTTAAATATTCTCGAGAAGCCGTGTTGTCCGCGGTTATGGATGACTTGGTGATAGGGCTGGCTAACAAGGATTAGACAACTTACACCTAATTAATAATAATTTGACTAGTAATAGGCATATTGTCACAAAAACCTGAACCTTCATTAATCCAACTGTGTGGGTTATCCTCGGATTGCTTCTTTGGATAAGGGGCTGTCGCACCCGGACTTCTAGGGGATACTCACAGTCCGTTAAACAGTAGATAAATGGCTTACGGGGCATACCGGCACCCGCATCTCAATATTAGCAGGCCAACATGTAAACGTGTGACAACCATTCTCTACTATTCATCGTTTGCGCAAACCATCCCGTAGAAATCCAGATACTTCCATTGACGTACTTCAAAACATACACACATGGTACGTCAACGGCATTGGAACAAGTGATATCACAACAGATCTCTATGACACAAAAGATGGAAATAAGTTGCAATTAGCTCTCATTAGAGCAGAGATAGCAAATACAATCATCCAGAGGACACATGTCCCAACATATCATCATTACATCACAGCGGAAGCATTCAACATGTCTGAGTACAGACAAGAACCAAATAGGCCTAAGAGGCCGGAAACGAACAGACGGAGCCCATCCACGAAGTCTTGGATCCTGCCCGGGTCCGCTATCTACTCGTCAGCAGTCTCGTCATACTCCATGTCGTAGCCACCATGGGGATCCTCGGAAACGTCGTCTGCGGAAACCACAGCCCCAAAGGGGTCAGTACATAAACGTACTGGCAAGCAAGACTCACAATTCACCAAAGTGTAACCCGTCAACACCAAGCACAGATGCCTTGGGTTCAACGGAGGAAAGGGGATATAAAAGATGCTGCAACTGGCTGCTCTAACCAACTAATGAGTTACTACCACTTCCGGCTAACAGAAAGGAGATAAGATCGCGTATCGTAACCAACTATAGCTAACCACCAAACAAACCCATCCTGGACCTCGCCCCTTATCCAAAGAAGCAATCCGAGGATAACTCACACAGTTGGATTAATGATGGTTCAGATTATTGTGTCAATAAGCCTATTACTAGTCAAGTTGTTAATCATTGGGTGTAGGGTTGTTAATCATTAGGTTTAAGTTGTCCTGAGTACTTGTTAGCCAGTACTTTCACCAAGTAGTCCATAACCGCGGAAAACACGGCTTCTCGAGAAGATTTATCCCTGCAGGGGGCACCAATTTGGCCGTACACGTAAGAATAACCCGCCAGACGGGGATCAAACCCACCAAGCGAGGTACTCAACACAACTCAACTCTTCTTCGCATCAAGCCCAAAGCACCTTGGGAGCACGCCTAATCGAGCCCCGAAGAAAGGGGACCCTCATAGCACTCTAAGAACGTGTCCCCCTATATGCCGACTACAAAAGCTCCACCCTGGCCTGGGCTCGCAAAAACATGCATGCGGCAAATGGAAAACACGAACTAAATGAGGCGATTTGGACGAGATGCGAATCGAATCAAATTGAGGGGGGCGCCCATACTCGCTTCCCACATGCGGGTAGTGCGCTCATCATGGATCAGTAGACAAGACCCTTTTCCTATTAGGGTCGACACTAGCAGGCCTCAAAACCACGCAGGGCCTCCTGCCGGTGCCTTATCATCAAATTATTATTAACAATAACATTAGCATGATTCATTGTTTAACATCGAGCCCCCAGAACATAATGAAATAGTAACAGAAAGTAACGGGTAACAGACTCGAGCAAAACAACCCTAAGCATGCTAGTAAGACACGGGCAACAAGCAAAAGGTTATAGGTATGGAGGTGAGGCAATATCAGGGTTAAAGGATACATGTGATAGGTTCGTAACAGAAACAACTATTACTAGGGCTAGCAGAATAGACAACGGAAAGTATCGGTAACCAATGTTGAAAGGAACACAGTGGTTCATGTGAGTGAATACTTGCCTGCAAACCCAGTAGCCTGGTACTGAGCTAAGTCCACAGAAGGGGTGTCGTAAGGATCGTCGGTCTCAACGTCGTCGTATATCCGAGAAGAAGCAAACAAACAACGCAGAGATCAAACAATCAATATCATGGCATACTGCACAAACATGGGATGATGCATGACCATTTAATTAATGCATAGAAATAACTAGTTGACAAGATAACAACATGATTAAATGGACCCACATGCGATTTGGATTGCATATGGAAAGCCCATGAATTATGGTTGAAATTAATTGTTTTACAACTAAGCAACATGTGAAAGTGGATTAGCATGATGCATGGATGAGGAAAACAGCAAAATAACAACAATAGAACCAAATGGAAATAAGGTTTACCAAGTTTAGAAATTCATTTATTAAGTTAGGAAATTTTGGTTACTTAAAGGTGTCACACAAGCATTTGTTGTTTTCACCACTTTAAATTGTTCAAAATAGATAACAAATTTCATATTTGATAAGAACACACAATTTTAGGTGGAATACATGTTTCACTGGTTGAAAAAGAATTTCAAATAAATTATTTATGAATTAAACAAGTTTAAGCAAGAATTAAATGAATTTAATTCAAACATGATCTTATTTGAATTTTTATTTGTGCAAAACATTGAGTGAAGTTCATATTTGAAAAGGTTAGGCCTTTATGGTTTGAAAACATATTTTATATGTCCCAAAAGAATTTGTTTTGATCAAGTTATGAATTTAACAATATTAAATGATTTAAACAAGGTTTTAATCATTTAACCAATTTTAATTATTCAAAACATGGAACAAATTTTATATTTGAAAAGGTGGTTTAATTTTGCATGGAAAACATATTTCATTTGTTGAAATTGGAATTAAAATGAGCAAGTTATTATTTTGGCAATTTTAAATGCAATAATTAAGAAACAGTTGTTTTCAGCATTTTAAATTATTCAAAACAGCAAACAAAATTTATATTTGGAAAGTACGTGAAAAGTTGATTGGAAAACATATTTAGTTTGTGGAATTTGGAATTTTTATGCTCAAGTTATGAATTTTGCAATTTTAAGTGAATTAAGGAAGTTTTTAAATATTTCACCAATTTAAAATATTCAAAACAGTAAACAAATTTTATATTTGGAAATAACATTTAATTTGGGACAGAATACATATTTAAAAAGTTAAAATTGGAGTTAAGATGAATTAGTTATGCATTTTACAAGATTTGGTGCAAATCTGCCATTTTTTATCACCTCTAGGGACTTAGGAAAAATATTACAGGGCTAGAAAAGAAATTGCAGGGGCCTAACTGTGATTTCCTGGAAGTTTCTGTATCAAAACAATGCAAAATAAAGTTTTGGTTTAGTTGTGGGAGTGGGGAATCGAACCCCCCACCTCCTGCTGCGCGCGCTGGGGCAGAACCAGTGGGGTGCGCTTCGGGTTGTGACTACGAAGGGGATCTCGGGAGGTTATGCTGTGGCTCGCGGAACTTAACTGAATATTACTGAAACCGATCGCTGACAGATCGAGGCAAGGTCGCCGGCCTGCGGCAGCGAGAGCGGGAGGCGCTGGGGTGGCCGTGGTGCGCGGTGTGGGTGTGTGGGTGCGCTCCAAGAGGGAGGAAAGGCGAGGGGAGGGAAGGAGGCGGTCGAGGAGCTCACCTGGCTGCCCTCGAGCGGACAGGAGGGAGGAGCGGTCGGGGCTGGAGCAGGCAGACGACGGCGCCTTGGAGCGGACGGCGGCGGCGATGGGAGGCCTCCCGGTCCAAGCCGAGGGGGGGAGAAGGGAGCCCGCGGTGGGGCGGCTCCATTCCCGCCCTCGCCGCGGCCGGAGGGGGGCTCAACGTCGTCGATCGCCGGAGCCAAAAGGAGGGACTTTCGGTGGTGGGTTCAGGTTACAGAGAAATAAATACAGAGATGAGAGAGATGGAGGGGAGGTGGAAGGAAGATGGAGGCGGGGGAAGAGGAAGGAGGGAGAAGGAGAGGGTTAGGGTTAGGGCAGGGGTGAGGAGAGGAAGATATAGGAGGGGGGGAAACGATCGGGTGGAGCAGGTGGGAGCACCTTTCGCTGTCCACCATTGCTGACGACAGCGTACGGGATATGGGGAAGAAAGGGTATCGGGCTGAGGTCTTTTTGGTGGGCTGGGCCTCTCTCCCTCCCTGCTGTTTGCTTTTATTCTTTTTTTGTTATGTTTTTTTTTTGCAGAAAATGGAAAGGGAAGAAATAGATAAGGTTTAGGGCTAGGAAAAATGTGAGAAAAATTTAGTAAGCTAATTAGTTCAAAAACAAACACTTGCCAAGTTTGGATTTTTAAAAAGTTCAAATTCTTTTGCTGTTTGCAAATTGATTCAATTTTGAATGAATTTGATAATTAAGTGATGATTAGTGAAAACCATATTTTTAATAGGGTGAACCCTATTGGTTAAATTAGAACAAATGATCAAATTTGTTTTGGTGATTTTCATAATTTGAAATTGGGTGCTGTTTGTATAACTTATTTGAATTTGAAAGTAATTTGGAATTAAATGGATTATTAGAGAACAATTTAATAGTTGATCTTTTTAATTTTCATGGAAACAAAATGGATGTTTTTGATTGAACCTTTTAATTGGAAAGATTGTAACAGAGCAAGTATGAACAAAACATTTTAAATATTGTTTGAATTTCAATTGTTTTTGGTATTAGATGAATTTCTGTTAGAAACAAAACAACAGTTTGGAATTACAACTTTAATGGAAACAAATAATTGTTTTGATTTGAAATATCATTTTGGAAATTGTAACATCACAAGGATGAAACAAAAGGTTTGGATTTTGGTTTGAAACTCGAATAGAAAACAAAGGAAAACAAATGAAAACAGTTGGAAAACAAATGAAAACAGAGGAAAACAAAAGGAAAACAAGCAAAACAAATGCAATTAACATGATGCCATGATGCAAAACATAAAATAATAGAGAGCAAAAATTCTAATGGCTATTTTTCATACTTGGATGTTACAAAACGCCCCCCCTTGAAGGAATCGCGCCCCGAGATTCCTACTGAGAAAAGAAAAGGTCCGGATACTTCTTGCGAAGATCCTCTTGAGCTGTGATACGTGAAACACATCGTGCACCTTGGATAGTTTTTCTGGAATTTCAAGATGACCGGCATTCCTGGCAACTCTTCTGGAAAGATGTCAGGGAATTTGGAAACCCCGGAACATTTTCAAGTAAAGGGAGAGGTTTTGCATCGAGGGTGTATAGCTGAAATGGAACTTGATTCATTTGGAGAATAGATTATCTGGAATGTGGTGATTCAGGAATGCTTCCTCGAAACAACCCCAGGTGATAGGAATGCCAGCTCTCATAGCTTGGTAGTTTTCGAAACAACAACAACCTTTCTAGCCATATAGACTTTGATATTTGGGAAGTTTTGATTAGACGCCGGTAGAAGAATTGAAGTGGAAAACAACAACAAGATTTCAACGGACGAAAAGGATGTTGAGAAGAACAGGATATTGAAGCAACACCGGGAAAACGAGAACAAAACACTCCTGAGGTACTACGGAAAACCCATCCGGGCTTCTAAAGGATCAATATCTACTGCTTAAGGAATAGAAGATCTGCTTCCGGGGCTTACACGCCTCCGTTCTCAATCGTGAGTAGGAAACATGATAAATCATGTCACAACCACCTCCATTCCTATGGTCTAGTAGATATAACCATCCTAGAGAAACCAGAATTCGTGAAATCCTAACTTGAACGTTTAGATGAGAAGGGAAAACAACGTTGCACTTCCTTACCAGAAAAAGGGAGGGTGGGTGGGGAAAGAAGAAAAAGAACAGAATTCCTACTCTCACATTTCATTTTTCCTATATAGCTACAAAATAGTTTCTAGACTCAACTGCAACCAGTAAAAGGGGATCCTACAGGCAGACAGGCTCTGATACCATTTGTCGCACCCGGACTTCTAGGGGATACTCACAGTCCATTAAACAGTAGATAAATGGCTTACGGGGCATACCGGCACCCGCATCTCAATATGAGCAGGCCAACACGTAAACGTGTGACAACCATTCTCTACTATTCATCGTCTGCACAAACCATACCGTAGAAATCCAGATACTTCCATTGACGTACTTCAAAACATACACACATGGTACGTCAACGGCATTGGAACAAGTGATATCACAACAGATCTCTACGACACAAAAGATGGAAATAAGTTGCAATTAGCTCTCATTAGAGCAGAGATAGCAAATACAATCATCCAGAGGACACATGTCCCAACATATCATCATTACATCACAGCGGAAGCATTCAACATGTCTGAGTACAGACAAGAACCAAATAGGCCTAAGAGGCCGGAAACGAACAGACGGAGCCCATCCACGAAGTCTCGGATCCTGCCCGGGTCCGCTATCTACTCGTCAGCAGTCTCGTCATACTCCACGTCGTAGCCACCATGGGGATCCTCGGAAACGTCGTCTGCGGAAATCACAGCCCCAAAGGGGTCAGTACATAAACGTACTGGCAAGCAAGACTCACAATTCACCAAAGTGTAACCCGTCAACACCAAGCACAGATGCCTTGGGTTCAACGGAGGAAAGGGGATATAAAAGATGCTGCAACTGGCTGCTCTAACCAACTACAGAGTTACTACCACTTCCGGCTAACAGAAAGGAGATAAGATCGCGTATCGTAACCAACTATAGCTAACACCAAACAAACCCATCCTGGACCTCGCCCCTTATCCAAAGAAGCAATCCGAGGATAACTCACACAGTTGGATTAATGATGGTTCAGATTATTGTGTCAATAAGCCTATTACTAGTCAAGTTGTTAATCATTGGGTGTAGGGTTGTTAATCATTAGGTTTAAGTTGTCCTGAGTACTTGTTAGCCAGTACTTTCACCAAGTAGTCCATAACCGCGGAAAACACGGCTTCTCGAGAAGATTTATCCCTGCAGGGGGCACCAATTTGGCCGTACACGTAAGAATAACCCGCCAGACGGGGATCAAACCCACCAAGCGAGGTACTCAACACAACTCAACTCTTCTTCGCATCAAGCCCAAAGCACCTTGGGCGCACGGCTAATAGAGCCCCGAAGAAAGGGGACCCTCATAGCACTCTAAGAACGTGTCGCCCTATATGCCGACTAAAAAAGCTCCACCCTGGCCTGGGCTCGCAAAAACATGCATGCGGCAAATGGAAAACACGAACTAAATGAGGCGATTTGGACGAGATGCGAATCGAATCAAATTGAGGGGGGCGCCCATACTCGCTTCCCACATGCGGGTAGTGCGCTCATCATGGATCAGTAGACAAGACCCTTTTCCTATTAGGGTCGACACTAGCAGGCCTCAAAACCACGCAGGGCCTCCTGCCGGTGCCTTATCATCAAATTATTATTAACAATAACATTAGCATGATTCATTGTTTAACATCGAGCCCCCAGAACATAATGAAATAGTAACAGAAAGTAACGGGTAACAGACTCGAGCAAAACAACCCTAAGCATGCTAGTAAGACACGGGCAACAAGCAAAAGGTTATAGGTATGGAGGTGAGGCAATATCAGGGTTAAAGGATACATGTGATAGGTTCGTAACAGAAACAACTATTACTAGGGCTAGCAGAATAAACAACGGAAAGTATCGGTAACCAATGTTGAAAGGAACACAGTGGTTCATGTGAGTGAATACTTGCCTGCAAACCCAGTAGCCTGGTACTGAGCTAAGTCCTCAGAAGGGGTGTCGTAAGGATCGTCGGTCTCAACGTCGTCGTATATCCGAGAAGAAGCAAACAAACAACGCAGAGATCAAACAATCAATATCATGGCATAGTGCACAAACATGGGATGATGCATGACCATTTAATTAATGCATATAAATAACTAGTTGACAAGATAACAACATGATTAAATGGACCCACATGCAATTTGGATTGCATATGGAAAGCCCATGAATTATGGTTGAATTAATTGTTTTACAACTAAGCAACATGTGAAAGTGGATTAGCATGATGCATGGATGAGGAAAACATCAAAATAACAACAATAGAACCAAATGGAAATAAGGTTTACCAAGTTTAGAAATTCATTTATTAAGTTAGGAAATTTTGGTTACTTAAAGGTGTCACACAAGCATTTGTTGTTTTCACCACTTTAAATTGTTCAAAATAGATAACAAAGTTCATATTTGATAAGAACACACAATTTTAGGTGGAATACATGTTTCACTGGTTGAAAAAGGATTTCAAATAAATTATTTATGAATTAAACAAGTTTAAGCAAGAATTAAATGAATTTAATTCAAACATGATCTTATTTGAATTTTTATTTGTGCAAAACATTGAGTGAAGTTCATATTTGAAAAGGTTATGCCTTTATGGTTTGAAAACATATTTTATATGTCCCAAAAGAATTTGTTTTGATCAAGTTATGAATTTAACAATATTAAATGATTTAAACAAGGTTTAAATCATTTAACCAATTTTAATTATTCTAAACATGGAACAAATTTTATATTTGAAAAGGTGGTTTAATTTTGCATGGAAAACATATTTCATTTGTTGAAATTGGAATTAAAATGAGCAAGTTATTATTTTGGCAATTTTAAATGCAATAATTAAGAAACAGTTGTTTTCAGCAATTTAAATTATTCAAAACAGCAAACAAAATTAATAATTTGGAAAGTACATGAAAATCTGATTGGAAAACATATTTAGTTTGTAGAATTTGGAATTTTTATGCTCAAGTTATGAATTTTGCAATTTTAAGTGAATTAAGCAAGTTTTTAAATATTTCACCAATTTAAAATATTCAAAACAGTAAACAAATTTTATATTTGGAAAGAACATTTAATTTGGGACAGAATACATATTTAAAAAGTTAAAATTGGAGTTAAGATGAATTAGTTATGCATTTTACAAGATTTGGTGCAAATCTGCCATTTTTTATCACCTCTAGGGACTTAGGAAAAATATTACAGGGCTAGAAAAGAAATTGCAGGGGCCTAACTGTGGTTTCCTGGAAGTTTCTGTATCAAAACAATGCAAAATAAAGTTTTGGTTTAGTTGTGGGAGGGGGGAATCGAACCCCCCACCTCCTGCTGCGCGCGCTGGGGCAGAACCAGTGGGGTGCGCTTCGGGTTGTGACTAGGAAGGGGATCTCGGGAGGTTATGTTGTGGCTCGCGGAACTTAACTGAATATTACTGAAACCGATCGCTGACAGATCGAGGCGAGGTCGCCGGCCTACGGCAGCGAGAGCGGGAGGCGCTGGGGTGGCCGTGGTGCGCGGTGTGGGTGTGTGGGTGCGCTCCAAGAGGGAGGAAAGGCGAGGGGAGGGAAGGAGGCGGTCGAGGAGCTCACCTAGGTGCCCTCGAGCGGACAGGAGGGAGGAGCGGTCAGGGATGGAGCAGGGAGACGACGGCGCCTTGGAGCGGATGGCGGCAACGATGGGAGGCCTCCCGGTCCAAGCCGACGGGGGAGAAGGGAGCCCGCGGTGGGGCGGCTCCATTCCCGCCCTCGCCGCGGCCGGAGGGGGGCTCAACGTCGTCGATCGCCGGAGCCAAAAGGAGGGACTTTCGGTGGTGGGTTCAGGTTACAGAGAAAGAAATACAGAGATGAGAGAGATGGAGGGGAGGTGGAAGGAAGATGGAGGCGGGGGAAGAGGAAGGAGGGAGAAGGAGAGGAAGATATAGGAGGGGGGGATAACGATCGGGTGGAGCAGGTGGGAGCGCCTGTCGCTGTCCACCATTGCTGACGACAGCGTACGGGAGATGGGGAAGAAAGGGTATCGGGTTGAGGTCTTTTTGGTGGGCTGGGCCTCTCTCCCTCCCTGCTGTTTGCTTTTATTCTTTTTTTGTTATGTTTTATTTTATTTTTTTGCAGAAAATGGAAAGGGAAGAAATAGATAAGGTTTAGGGCTAGGAAAAATGTGAGAAAAACTTAGTAAGCTAATTAGTTCAAAAACAAACACTTGCCAAGTTTGGATTTTTTAAAAGTTCAAATTCTTGTGCTGTTTGCAAATTGATTCAATTTTGAATGAATTTGATAATTAAGTGATGATTAGTGAAAACCATATTTTTAATAGGGTGAACCCTATTGGTTAAATTAGAACAAATGATCAAAGTTGTTTTGGTGATTTTCATAATTTGAAATTGGGTGTTGTTTGTATAACTTATTTGAATTTGAAAGTAATTTGGAATTAAATGGATTATTAGAGAACAATTTAATAGTTGATCTTTTTAATTTTCATGGAAACACAATGGATGTTTTTGATTGAACCTTTTAATTGGAAAGATTGTAACAGAGCAAGTATGAACAAAACATTTGAAATATTGTTTGAATTTCAATTGTTTTTGGTATTAGATGAATTTCTGTTAGAAACAAAACAACAGTTTGGAATTACAACTTTAATGGAAACAAATAATTGTTTTGATTTGAAATATCATTTTGGAAATTGTAACATCACAAGGATGAAACAAAAGGTTTGGATTTTGGTTTGAAACTCAAATAGAAAACAAAGGAAAACAAATGAAAACAGTTGGAAAACAAATGAAAATAGAGGAAAACAAAAGGAAAACAAGCAAAACAAATGCAATCAACATGATGCCATGATGCAAAACATAAAATAACAGAGAGCAAACATTCTAATGGCTATTTTTCATACTTGGGATGTTACAGGGGCGAGATCCAGGATGGGTTTGTTTGAGGTTAGTGGTAGTTGGCTCCGATGCGCTATCTTATCCCTTTCTTTTAGCCGGATGTTGTAGCGTGTCTCTGTAGTTGGTTAGTGCAGCCCGCTGCCGCACCTTTGTATCACCTATCTTCCGTTGAACCCAAAGCATCTGTACTTGGTGTTGTCGGGTACACTTTGGTATCTTGTGCATTTTGCTTGCCAGTACTCGTCCGTACTGACCCCTTTGGGGCTGTTGGTTCTGCAGACTACATTTCCGAGGATCCCCATGGTGGCTACTACGTGGAGTATGACGAGGCTGCTGACGAGTAGATAGCGGACCCGGGCAGGATCCGAGACTTCGTGGATGGGCTCCGTTCTTTTCGTTTCCGGCCTCTTAGGCCTATTTGGATCTTGTCTGTACTCAGACACTTTGGATGCTTCCGCTGTGATGTAATGATGACTTGTTGGGACATGTGACCTCTGCATGACTGTATTTGCTATCTCTGCTCTAGTGAGAGCTTTTTCCACTTATTTCTATTTCTTTGTGTCTTAGAGATTTGTTGTGGTATCACTTGTTCAAATGCCGTTCACGTACCATGTGTGTATGTTATGAAGTACGTCAATGGAAGTATTCGGATTCCTATTGGATGGTTTCACAGACGATGAATAGTAGAGGATGGTTGTCACACGTTTACGTGTTGGCCTACTCATATTGAGATGCGGGTGCAGGTAGGCCCCGTAAGCCAATTATCTACTATTTAGCGGGCTGTGTGTATCCTCTAGAAGTCCGGGTGCGACACTGAACCCGGCACACAAGCTCTTATTGTAAGCCCTATTGTCCAGAACACTAGGCTAAGAAGAGTGCTGATGGACGGAGGATCCAGCATCAACATAATGTACCTGGATACGTTGAGACATCTGAAAATCTCCGAGACCCAGCTCAATCACAGCAACATACGCTTCCATGGCATTGTTCCCGGCAGGCACGCACGATCCCTAGGAGAAATTTCCCTAGATGTCACTTTCGGAGAAAAAGATCACTTCCGTCAGGAAACAATATCCTTCGAGGTGGTGTCGTTCGAAAGCGTGTATCACGCAATTCTCGGACGTCCAGCTTTTGCCAAATTCATGGCAAGATCCTGTTATATTTATAACAAGCTGAAGATGCCAGGGCCGAAAGGAGGGGTAATCACCATAACTGGAGACTTCAGGTTGGCGAACAAGCTGGGAAAAGAAAACGCCCTTTGCGCTGAGAAGATCATAGCAAAGGAAGAGCTGAAAGAGCTGGCTAAGGAGGTATCGCCGACAGAAATGCCGGTAGGAAAAGAAACTCGGAAGCCAGCAGATAGCTTCAAGGCATCCGAGAATACAAGACAGGTAATCTTAGATCCCAAAGATCCGACAAAATTTGTCGTAGTAGGAACTGGGATGACCGACAAATAGGAAGGCGAGCTCATCAAGTTTCTCCGTGAGAACTGGGATATTTTCGCCTGGTGTCCAGCTGACATGCCAGGCGTACCCAGGGAACTTGCTGAGCATCAACTTAAGGTAATTCCAGGCTCCAAACCCGTCAAACAAGGTCTCCGTCGATTTGACGGAAGAAGACGGAAGGCTATTGGCAAGGAAATTATCCGGCTTTTAGCAGCAGATTTCATTCAGGAAGTAATCCACACTAATTGGTCTGCAAATCCGGTATTAGTACCGAAGAAAGACACCACTGCTCTTAGAATGTGTATAGATTACACAGGTTTGAACAAATTGTGTCCCAAAGATAGGTTCGCGTTACCGCGAATCGATCAAATAATAGACGCCACCGCAGGCTCTGAGCTTTTATGCTTTTTGGATGCTTATTCCGGGTATCACCAAATACGCATGAAAAAGGAAGATCAAATAAAGACTTCTTTTATAACCCCGTACGGGACGTATTATTACGTAACCATGCCGTTTGGCCTGAAGAACGCAGGTGCAACTTACCAGCGTTGCATGCAACGATGTTTGCATAGTCAGATTGGCAAAAACATCCACGTTTACGTAGACGATATTGCTGTCGTAACCAAGGAAAAGGACACACTCCTTGAGGATTTGCGAGAAACCTTCGAAAACTTGCGCACTTATAAGATGAAGTTAAATCCATCAAAGTGCGTATTCGGGGTTCCCTCAGGAAAACTTCTGGATTTCATCGTTTCTCACAGAGGAATAGAAGTTAACCCGGAAAAGATCAAAGCCATCTTGAACATCTCCAAACCTACGTGTGTGAAAGATGTCCAAAGATTGACGGGTTCCGCCGCTGCCGTCAGCAGATTTATTAGTAGGCTGGGGGATAAAGCCTTACCACTCTACAAGTTGCTGAAAAAATCCGACAAATTCGAGTGGACAGAAGAGGCCGATGCAGCATTAACCCAGTTAAAAGAAACTTTGATGAAAGCTCCGATTTTGGCATCCCCAAAAGACGAAGAACCTATGTTATTGTACCTCACGGCTATAAACAGGGTTATTAGTGCGGTAATTGTTGTGGAACGGAAGAAAGACGAACAAAGCATACCAGATCAGCATTCGGTATACTACATATGTTCCAAGCAAAGGTACCCACACTACCAAAAACTGGCATATGGCGTATTTTTCGCATCTAGAAAGTTACGCCATTACTTCCAAGGACATTCCATAACAGTGGTATGTAAAGCACCACTAGGGGATATAATAAACAATGCGGAGGCAACTGGCCGAGTAGCCAAATGGGGTATCGAGCTAGCAGCCTTCGACATTAAGTATCAGCCAAGGACGGCCATAAAATCCCAGGTTCTGGCAGATTTTGTCGCCGACTGGACGGAAGCAATGGAGAAAACACCAATGCCGGAGTCCGAGTACTGGATCATGCATTTTGACGGATCCAAGATGAAGTAGGGCGCTGGAGCTGGTGTAGTCTTAAAATCCCCTAAAGGAGACACAATGGAGTATGTATTACAGATACACTTCAACGCCATCAATAACGTGGCAGAATACGAAGCTCTGCTTCATGGCTTGCATATTGCAAAAGAAATAGGGGTCAAACGCATCCTGTGCTACGGCGACTCGGATTTGGTACAGCATCAGCTCAACCAAACCTGGGACGCGAAGAGCCCTATAATGGCCGAATATCGGAGAACGGTGGACGAGTTCGCCATTTGTTTCTTCGGATTCGAAGTACTCCACATTAAAAGGGAGGAAAATTGGAACGCGGATGCGTTAGCCGGCATGGGGTCAGAAAGGGTAAAAATCCTACCACCAGGTGTATTCGTCCAGCATTTGTACGAGCCATCCATAAAAGTTGGAGATATCGATTACCCTCTGGCTTCCGAGTCAATTGAAGTTATGGTCGTTAACCCGGACTGGACAATTCCATATTTAAACTTCTTAGTCAACCAGAAGTACCCGAAAGGAGCAGACGAAGTCTTGCAGAGACAAATTCAGCGTCGATGCAAAGGATACACGGCAATTGATAATTGCCTGTATAAACGCAGTACTTCCGGAATTTTTCTGCGGTGTATTTCACCAGAAGAAGGACGAGAAATCCTGCAAGAAATCCATGCCGGAGATTGCGGACACCATGCTCAATCAAAAAGCATAGTTAAAAAAGCATTCCGTGCCGGGTTTTTCTGGCTAACAGCCAAGACAGACGCTGAGCACATAGTTAACACATGTGAAGGGTGTCAATATTACGCCAAGCAGACTAATATGCCGGCCCAAGCACTCAAAACTATCCCAATTACATGGCCGTTTGCGGTCTGGGGGCTAGATATGATGGAACCGTTCAAAACTGCGCAAGGCGGACTTACACATCTACTTGTAGCTGTGGATAAGTATACCAAATGGGTGGAGGCTAAACCCATCAAAAAGCTTGACGGTGTAACTACCAGAAATTTCATCATTGACATAGTCATGAGATATGGCGTTCCAGATAGCATAATGACCGACAACGGGACAAATTTCTCCATTGGAGAGTTGGCAAAATATTGCCGACAGACGGGAATTCGCCTAGATCTCGCATCTGTGGCACACCCGCAATCCAATGGACAGGTTGAGAGAATGGACAGCTCAATCCTGCAAGGAATACGCCCAAGACTCGAATCTCCTCTTCATAGAGCAGCTGGAGCATGGGTAGAGGAGCTACCTTCCGTGCTTTGGAGTATTCGAACGAGGCCAAACAGGTCAACTGGGCAAACCCCGTTTTTCCTAGTTTACGGTGCGGAAGCTATTCTCCCAACGGACATGATCCATGATAGCCCAAGAGTGCGGGATTTCGATGACTCGGATGCCGAAGAAGCACGTCAGGATGCCGTCGATCTCTTAGAAGAGGAACGAGAGGTTGTGCTTCAAAGATCCGCCATTTACCAGCAAGGTTTACGATGTTATCATAGTCGTAAAATCAGGCATCGTTCTTTTAAAGAAGGTGACTTAGTGCTGAGATTGGTGCAGCAAAAAAAGCACAAATTGGCCCCAGTATGGGAAGGACCATTTGTAATCAGCAAAGCTATGAAAAATGGGTCATATTATCTTGTAGATATTCGGGACACGGAAGATGATCCCGAGAAGCCGAATCGCAAAAGAAAGAGAAAGATAGATGATGAACTAGGAGAGACAAAGAGGCCTTGGAGCATCCAGCAGTTACGTCCCTTCTATACTTAGTTCAATTTCTATGTAAACATCTTTGAGATCATGAAAAAAAGTTGTCGGAATTCTTATATCCATGTTTTTACAAGTTTATTATAGTACAAAGCATGATTCCACCTTATCTATTTCCCAATGATCTTACAAAATACACAATGTTAACCCGAATTGTGCCTGCGTGCTCGGTGTTTAAAAACTGAATGATTTTCAGCCTGCTAACGGCTAAAGGAAACTCGGATTGTGCCTGTGTGCCCAAGTTTCAAAAAATTCCTTACTTTTCTCTAAGTATTATCTGATTGTTTACGTGTTGGGTCACTGGAGCTAGTTAGTAAAAATTCCTTTAGTCTGATCCATGTTTTCGAGTTTAAACTGATTGGTTATACCCAGTTACTCGGCATGATGATTCATAATACTATCGAGCCATTTCAAACACTAAGGACAGTTAAAACACATAATCCAGAGAACTTAGAAGACAAAGGAATATTAAAACCCGGAAACCTTGCAAAGAATTTCATAATTAAAACTGCAAAAGGCGGAGTTCTTGTTTATAAAAAAGGAATAGAAGCATTACAATATGAATTACATTGTAAACATGCAGTAATGCTCCTATTGTCTACTTTCATCATCCAGGTTAAAGGCAGCCCTTCAAGCGTCCGAGTCTTCTTCACTGCTGTCATTCTCGGGGGCTTCCGGGATCTCCTCTTCTGGATAAGTGATGGAGATGTTCACCATGGAGACGATCTTGGTGGCGTGGCCTTTGATTTCGTCAAAGATGGTGGATCGCTGAGTTTCCGTGTATCCTTGGGGGATACCGGACGCCACGCGCCAAGACTTTGCACCAGGGTAGTGCATACGCATAAGGCCGAGTGCCATGCGTGCACCACCCCGTGCAGCGGAGCGTAGGATGGACTCCCTGGACTCCGCCACCTCCAAGATGGCACCCGGAAGTTTCTCAACTTCCGAGAACTCCCCAGTCCTTGTGGGAAGGAACTTGTTGACCAGTTGCATGCCAGCAGCCCTGATCGCAGTCCATGTCTTCCCAAAGGCTCGGATTCTATCAATCCGAGCGAGATCTGGGTTATCTCCTGTTTTTTCAGACAAAACAACCAAAAAGGTTAAGTGAAAAAGCAGAGAAAGAAAGAAAGACATGGGAAAATGGTAAATGAAGTAAAACTTACCAGTGATCTTGTCGATTTCGGAGCCTTCCTCCAAGCGAAGATTTAAGGCATTTTCCAAGTCCTGGATGGTGGACTTATCCTTCTCTGCCTGTTCGGAAGCCTTGGAATGAGCAATTCCAAGGGCCAGATTGCTGGCTTCCAGATCCTTTTGGGCCTTCATAAGTTGCTTATGAAGGTCCAGATTCTCCTCACGGAGACTGGCAGTATTGTCGGCATCTTCAGTTATTTGCTGGCCTTTCGCCAAAGCAGCTGGAAAGCAAGGAAAATTCCGAGTTTAGAAAAATCCCGGAAAAGTACTTAGACAAAAAGCTGAATCAAAAACTTCAGAGGGAAAAAGTTTACCCGTTGTTTCCTTCAGCTGCAGCTGAGACGATGCCAGCTCTACCTCTTTCACCTCAAGAATGGAAAGAAGATTTCTAACTTCCTTGTTCTTGACGGAAAGTTTATTGAAAACTTCCATGTTAATGGTTTCGGCAGTTTGCTGGAACACGACAAGGAAAAGAGTAACTAAAAATCATCAAGGCGAAAAGTATACATTTTTCTTAATGCTTGGGGGCTAGAGTTAAATATCTGGCTCATTCGCTGCAATCCCGCCAAGTTTTCATTGAACTCTTTTGCGTATTCCGCAAAAAGAATTCCGGCCGCGCTTAGGCCATCGTTGAGATTCTTGAAGTCCTTGTCGAAGGTGGGAATCTCCTCGTCGATTGTCCGAGAAGAATTTCCCACCTCTGGAGCCGCCCTTTCCCTCGTGTCCGTGTCCGACACAACGGGCTGGCTGGGCTCCAACGACTTGGTGGTGGGGGCTGTCGCATGCTCTTCCGCCATCGTGGACGGTGTGTCCGGTGCAATGACGGGAGAAGGTTGAGGGCCTCGGTTGGTAACAGCCTTATGCCTTTTCAGCTTCTTTGGCTTTAAGGTAGAGGGAGGGAGGCTAAAGGCAAACAACAAAAAACCCGGAAAGAGTTAAAACTCCGAAGATGAAAGAAAACTTCGACAAAGGAAAATAACCCGGACGTTCTAACCTGGAGGTGACGACGGGAATCCCGTCAAGATCGATGATTTCCTCAGAGGAGGAAATCTTCTTGCGCCTTCGCCCACCTGTAAAGGCGGCGTGCAACGCCTCCAGATCAGCGTCGGAGGCTAGCTCCGAGTCAGGAAGGTCAGCGATCTGTCGAAAAGAAAAAGCAGAGTTAGAAGCGAAAAATCCGAGAAAGCATGAAAAAGATCCACCCAAATGACGGGAAAAATACCTTGGGAGCCGGATTGTCGGCTGTATACATTGGCCGACTCGCTTCATATTGGTCGCGTGATGCGACCAACTGGTTTACGCGCCGCCGCAGATCCTTCGCAGCCCAGTCTTTGCTGGTTGTCCGCATTTTTTCGTTGGCGCCCGTGTACTCGCAGAGGAGACGGCCGCCATGATTGGCTAATGGCTAGAGGCGGATCCAAGGAAGTAAGCTTGGCGATGCGCCGCTTGATCCTTAGTAGATCAGGCGGCAGAACTTGGACGGCTTCTGTTCCCCAATTCACTTGGGGAACAACAGCGGTGTTTGAGAAAGGTGGAACCCCGATGGCCTTTTTTGGGAAAGGGACATCGGGGTGATAAAAGAAGGAACCCATCCAGAATTTGACGGATTCCGAGGTTCTGATCTTGGGGAACCATTCCTCCCTAAATCTCCTAAGAGTGAAGGAGATGGTCCCGCAAGTCGGGAGTGCGCCCTCCGAAGAGTTCCGCTTAACCCCGAAACAGTATAACCAGAAGTCTAACCTAGGTTCTATGCCTAGGAAACCCTTGAAGAGGGCCTGAAACCCGGCCATATAAAGAATAGAGTTGGGTGGCAGGTTATGAGGCTGGATATATTTAGTGGGAGAGAACTTGGAGGAAAAAGGCGGAAGGTGGCAATCCCATACCTCTTAGGAGATGGGAGGAGAGAAGAACCCGTTCGCCGTCGTTTGGCAGGGGTTCGTTCTCGTCCTCCGGGAGCCGCCATTTCCCTTTCAGAACCAACCCCTACTTTTCCATGTTTGGAAGGAGGGATGGGGGAATACTGCAGGCAACCCAGTTGCCGGCAATCTCCAGTTCTTCGTTCGCTCCGGCAGTGGCGGAAGCGGCGGTTTCTGCAGCGGCGAGCTCGTCGCCGAGGAGCGTGATCTTCTCCTCCGCCGTCTCGGGAGCGAACGGCGGAGAAGGCGCGGTGCTTGAGCCCGCAAGATCCGCGGTGGCGGAAGGATTTCCTCCGTCCGCCGCGGAACCCGTGGTCTTCACCGGCTCGCCGCCGGCGTGCGTTGGAGAATCCAACTGAGGATCCATTTGGTTGATTATGTCCTCGATGTCCTGCGCGACGGTGTGCGCGGGCGAAGGCGGCGAGGATGCCATTGGGTGGCGGCGCGGCTAGCCTCCGGTGACGTTCTGGGCGCAGTGGGCGTTCGGTTCTCTCTCTCTCTGCTGGAAGCTTGGGAGCTGTAATGGCGTTCGAGTGGTTGCGGAAGGTTTTCCGGAAGGACGACGAAGGCTATTTATAGCCGGAAATCCGTCACGATGCGTGCTAACGGCTCTTTTGACCGTTGGATGATCAACGCGTGTCGCTCGCCGGAAAATCCGGGAAATGAATCGACAGGGTGATTATGATTATCTCCTCGTTTCCCGTGAGAATATGTCAGAGATATGTTTCTGGGTTTCCCACTCAAAACCCAAACGTCCCTTACGTCAGCAGGATTAAAGCGCTGACGTAGGAAGTTCCTTCTCCGCGAAGGATCATGTAAGAAAAGCCGGATTTTCAGGATTCCGAGTTTTACGTTACCATCTCTTAAAAGGAAGAAAAAGAAGAGTCAAGACTGCTGGCCAATATTTCTAGGACAATATGTATTTGGCGAAAGACGGCGAGTCAGAGTTTTAATCCTTCTTGGGGGCTACTGTCGGATATATACCAAATAGGGGTATATCAGATGGTAGACAAAAGTGCCGGATTACCAGGGTGGCCCAACTGGTAGTGGGCTATGGTTCATTGGGCGGCCCAGTAAGCTGACGCACAGAAGCCGGATTCTAGAAGGACCCGGATCACGGCCCACGTGATCTGGCTTGGAGGAGAAGACGGATTCCTTACTTTCCAAGTTAATGGCTATCGTAGTCTTCTAGGTTTCCTACTCTGTATGCCCTAACCCGGCTATTATATAAAGCCGGGCGGGAGATAAGATAAAAAGATACAAAGCTACAGGCTAACTCGCCAGGAAGTTGATCCTCAGCGAATAGCTAAATAGAACCTCACGTTGTAATTGTATACACAGGCTTTAGTCCTGATTAGTGAGTTTGCAGGAGTAGGAACGTCGTATTATTACGACGTACCGAACCTGGGTAAATCATGTGTCTTTGTCTACAACGCGATCCCGTTTCCCCACGTCTCTACCCGTAGTCTCATGGCACCCCAGTCTATGAAAACTACTACGATGTCTCGACAGCTGGGCCATCTTTTTCAGAGTCCACGCCTTGACCTTTTCCACTAACTCAAGTTTCTTTTTATTAACATCGGCTTCACCATCTACCTCCTCATTCTCATCCGCCTCATTATCGTCCACCTTCGGCAAGGGTAAGGTGAAATTACACATGATCTTTTTGAAAAGATGATCTTTGGCTTTTTTGATGACAAATGAAATTCCTTGTCTCCGCGGATCTTTTGGCTTATTCCACTCTTGAACAGTGATCGGGATCTGGTCCCTAACTAGAACTCCGCATTGCTTCACACATTTTTGGGCAACATCAGCGGGAAGCTCGGATGCGCCGTCTGCTGCGATCATTTCGATCCTATATCTTTCTGTATCTTTCAACTTCTTTGTTGCGCCTCGTTTAGTCTTTTTTCCGGTTGATATGCTTGAACCGGATGGCTAAAAATATAAAGGTTGTTAATACATGTATATACAAAATGGATGCTTCATTAATTAACATATCTATATGCACCTCAGAAAGATCAATTCAACTCACTTCTGATGTTTTAAAACTCAATTGGGTGACTGATAAGGTGGTTTCCATATTTTGTTTTTAAAACTCATTTGGACGACTTCCATATTTTTTTTTCCATTATTTCCTTTTTGTTTTCTCTCGTTACCTTTTTTGTTTTCTCTTGTGTTTATTTGGTTTTGCATTGTTTCCTTTATGTTTTCTATTGTTTCTTTTATGTTTTATGTTGTTTTATTTTGTTTTCTCTTGTTTCCTTTTGTGTTCTCTTGTTTTATTTTGTTTTCTATTGTTTTCTTTATGTTTTATATTGTTTTATTTTGTTTTCTCTTGTTTCCTTTATGTTTTCTATTGTTTTATTTTGTTTTCTATTGTTTCCTTTTTTGTGTTCTCTTGTTTTATTTTATTTTCTATTGTTTTCCTTTATGTTTTCTATTTTTTTATTTTGTTTTCTCTTGTTTCCTTTTTTATGTTCTCTTGTTTTATTTTGTTTTCTATTGTTTTCTTTATGTTTTCTATTGTTTCCTTTATGTTTTCTCTTGTTTTCCTTTATGTTTTCTATTGTTTTCCTTTATGTTTTCTATTGTTTTCCTTAATGTTTTCTATTGTTTTATTTGAAATAATAACTCCACAAATTTCAAATACAGAACAAGGTACATTAAATTTAAAATGAGTGCACATCAGACCAGTTGATCCATGCATATACATAGTTTCGTCGCATAAAAGGTAGACAGATATATACGTAGTATCAAACCTTTTGTCAAACCTTCAAGGAGGGATGTAGAACAAAACAATCGGTATCGCCATCATACTCCCCGACCGTGGCTCTTGAGTGCATATATGCATATCATAAGAACGGTCGGACGTATGATGGCGAATCCGGATGATTTGCATTCGGTCGATGAACTAAATGATGTATCAAACCTTTTGTCAAACCTTAAAGGGGGGATGTAGAACCAAACAATCGGTATCGCCAGCATACAGCCCCACCGTGGCTACTGAGTGCACATATGCATACCAAATGCACGGTAGGACGTATGCTGGCAAATCCGGATGATTTGTATTTGCTCGATGAACTGACTAGTATGTATGAAGGTGGGCTATATATAGCGTCCTCTGGCTCACGAAGTGTTGTGCTAGGGTTTAGATCCAACGGTTAAGAAACACCCCTGATCCAACGGCTCACAACCACTCGAAGGAAACACACCGTAGCCCTGATCGAACGGCTCACAACAGCTCGAAAGAAACACACCCCTGATCCAACGACTCACAAGAGCTTGAAAGAAACAAACGATCCGTGTGATTCTTTCTGATTGGTCCCAACGAAACCCTAACCATTTAGTCCCGGTTGGTAAAATAGGTCGGGACTAAAGGGACGATCCGTTTCCCAACGAAACCCGAACAATTTCGTCCCGGTTGGTAACACAGGCCGGGACTAAAGGGTCTGTTTCTTGTCACTATATATATGTATGCATTGCCACCATTGGCATAAACACATATAAACTCACCATTGTCTCATGGCTTCTACCGTACCCCTGCCCGCCCGGCTATAGCGTTCCTGCCGGTTGGATGTTGAGCGTCGGAGGAGTGCCGATCCCTCCTCTTCCTCAAGGTGTGGCGCGTCGGGTGGCCATTATGAAACACTACTACCACAAGCTCACGCCGGAGCAGCGGAGGAATCCCAGTTGGAATCCTGACTACCGCCCTACTTGGGACGCCTTCTTCATTAATCGGCGTGAGAGTGCGCTCTCCAGGTACGAGAAGAACGGCCCGCCTCCTTCGAACTTCAACGAGGCCGGTCGTCAGCTGTGGTGGGGCCGCGGACGGACTCTTCAGAGCGTCATGAAATACATCAGGGCCGGCGATAACCCCCGCCTGCGCTACCCTCAAGACCAGTCCTGGCGTCGTGATCCTCCAAGGGAGTCGAGAGCACTGTCCGACGATAGTGACGACGACGGCGGCGACTACGACGAATATGAGTCGGAGTACTATAGGCCTAGGCAAGAGTATGACTAATAAATCACATCCAGTCTTGCCATTATATAGATCTATGCTCTCCGTTTAGGTTTAGATCCACTCTTTCCATTGTGTACTGTCTTTTTATCTATCCAAGATGCATGTTTGTGTGCAATATGGGCGCGAGCGCCGGTGCGACAGCAAATACAGAAGCTCTATAAAAAAGAGCCGCCGGTTGAGGCGCCAGGCCGCCGCGTCCCAGGCGCGGCGGCCTCCGTCGCCGTCGCAAAGGAGCCGAGGGGGATGCGATCGTCCCCGCAGCGGATATCCGCGCTGAACATTCCATTCTGCCGTGCTCGGACGCCGCGGAAGCTGGAGGTGTTGTTCATCCTCGGAGGCATGGTGGCGTCACGACGGTGCGTGGAGAGGAGTGGGCGCGTGGAGAGAAGAAGATGTTCGAGGCGCGGCAGTTTATACCGCGCGCTCCTGGCCACGTGGCACAACTACCGCGCCACGCGTCACAACTCTCGCGCCACGCGGCACAACTCCTGCGCCATGCGTCGGCGCGATACAACTCCCGCGCCACGCGGCACAACTCCTTCCTCAACATTGTCCGTGCTTCCAAGATGCATGTTTGGACATAACACCCGTCGTTTCAACCGAAACCCTAGAATGTTAGAAGGAGATAGCAAGTTTTTGTGAAGACTTTTTCAACATAACTATGCCATGTATTCCACGTTTATTATTACACATCACCAACAACATCCCTATCTAGTCTTCTGAATTTTCTTCGTGTAGAGATGGTCCATGAACCCTATGTCCCTTCACTAGTGGAAACAGGGCCATTTGTCCCGGGTCGTAAGGGCCAGTTGTCCCGGTTGTGCAACCGGGATGGGCTAGCCGGGACAAATGGCCCTCCCCCATTGGTCCCGGTTGTGCCAGGACCCGGGATGGTAAGGATGGCCCACGTGGCGAACCTGGGCCAGGGACGGCCAGGGAGTTCGTCCCGGTTCGTTTTAGGGACCGGGATGGATACCTTTTTTGAAAAAATATATATTCCGCCAATTTCCCCCAGCCGCGATAGGTTTTTTCTCGTTTCGTTTTTTTGGGCTCCTGTCTCGCAATCCCCAACCGGCCTCCCCTTCCCCAACCGCGTCCAGGCCCACGTCTTTAATTAAGCCCACTGGCCACATTTTTGGTCAAAAGGGCCCACTGGCCCGCGTCTTTTATTATATTCGGTTAACGGTTCGCATGGGTCAAAAGGGGCCACTGGCCAGCGGCCTAGTGGCTGGCTCGCCCGGTCCCTTAAATTAAGACCACAGGGACGGTCAAAGGGCCCACTGCCGCCTCGTCTTCCCGCCCCCCTCCACTTCCCCACGCGCGGCCAGCTGCAACCGCCGCCACGCCTCGGCTCCCCCCCCCCCCGCATTCATGGCCGCCTGCAACCGCCGCCACGTTCCGGCCGCCGGTTGGCATGCCAGCCTCCCCCGGGTCCTTTTTAAAGGGCCCGCGCCGCCCGTACATCCCATTCACCCCGGCCGCGCCCCAGCCAAAGCAACCCTAGCCGCCATGTCCCGCTGGTTCAAGCGCCCCAGGAACGACCACGAGGCCGGGTCCTCGAGCGGCGCGCGCTCCGGCGTTCCACCGCCGCCGGCGGAGGCCTTCGGCTTCGGCCCGGGAGGCGTCCGCATCGGCGGGCAGCCGCGCGCCGCCCCGCGCCGCGCCCAAGGGCAAGCGCTTCCGCCGGTACGTCCGGAAGGAGGAGGCCGAGTGGCACTGGGAACGCGCCACGCCCGTGTTCTGGCCGGACGTCCACCTTCCGGACGGCTGGCACCTGAACCCGCAGCGCATCCCCGTGCCGCCGGCCTCGTCCAGTAGCGAGGCCCTGGGCGAGGAGATCGACCGCCGGCGCGCGCTCCTGCCGGCCCGCCTCCTCAGGGACCGCGCGTACGCGCGGAGCTCCCCCTACTGGGCCACCTGGCTCCAGCAGGAGCACGAGCAGCGCCGCCGCTCCTACATCCCCACAGCCGAGGAGGTGAGCACCGAAGACTACCCCGCGCCACCGCCGGGGAGGGAGCCGGAGCTTTGGCTCCTGGAGGACGACATCGCCGACAACGTCGTCGAGGAGGACGACCCCGAGCTCCAGGCCGTCTTGGAGGAGGCCTACGAGGCCTCCCGCCGCTCCCTCGTCGAGGACGAGGTCAAGCGGTGGGAGGCGGTCCTGGCCGCCCCCTTCGGCGCCTGCCCCTTGGTGACAGACCATGTACGCCGACATGGAGGCCTCCGAGGACCAGCCGCCGCCGCAGCCGCTCCCCCCCGGCCTGGAGTACGGCATGTCCTGGGCCTGGACCGGCGGCGTATGGTCGCCGGAGGAGCTGCCGCCGCCGCCGGAGCTGCCCCCGCCGCCGCCGCACGCGCCCCCGATGCCTCCGCAGCCGCCGGCGGGCCCGCCCCAGCCGCCTGCCCACCTGTGGCAGCCACCCCCTACCACTGCATCTCCTCCGACGAGGAGGAGTAGGCCGGCGCCGGTGCGCCCCCCCTAGACTAAGCTACCCACCACCCCCCAAGAAAACGGCCGGCCGCCTGTGGCCGCGCCGCCGCCCCCTATATGCAAGCACGGCCGGTCGCCTGTGACCGCGCCGCCCCCCTTTGTAAGCACGGCCCCCGGGCCTTTTTTAATATATATTTGTGTTGAACCACCGCGTTGTCCCTAGTTCAACCCCGCCGGCGGAACCAACACCGGCGGGATCTTCCTACCCGTTCCCGCCGCCGGCAGGGCTTCGCCATGGCTAGTCCGCTGTCCTGGGTGGTGGCTTGGCCTGGGGTTAGGGCCGAGATATTTATACAACTGGGCCTCTAGTCCCGGCCCGTGTCACCAACCGGGACTAGAGGTACCCCCTTTGGTCCCGGTTGGTAGCACGGCCCGGGACCAAAACTTTTTTCGAAATTTGCTGCCCCGTGCTCGCCCAATTTTTTTAGCGCCAAAATTTGAAAAATGTTTAAGATTGCACATTAAATAACTTCTACATACTTTCGAATTTGACAAAAATTCCAACATGAAAAGTGCTAGAATTTGCATAACTAATTCAAATCCATTTTTGGAAGAATGAACCAGGAGATGAGTCATAATGTTGAAGAAGGATGGTGGGAACACCAACTCAAAACTAACAAGACACTGGACCACATCCCTCTGTAATCTTGTCAGAATTTCTGGATCGATTACCTTCTGAGATATTGCGTTCATGAATGCACATAGCTTCACAATGGATACTCGAACATTTTCCGGTAGAAGCCCCCTCAATGCAATCGGAAGCAACTGCGTCATAATCACGTGGCAGTCATGAGACTTCAGGTTTTGGAATTTTTTCTCTGCCATGTTTATTATCCTCTTTATATTCGACGAGAAGCCAGACGGAACCTTGATACTGTAAAGGACTTCAAAGAATATTTCCTTCTCTGCTTTAGTAAGAGCGTAGCTGCTTAAGTAATGGCGCCCTCTATCTGTGTGCTTGTTGCTTGGGTCTTTCATACGTTGCTGGTCCTCCCGTGCTTCTGGCGTATCTTTGGACTTCCCATACACGCCCAGGAAGCATAGCAGATTGACACAAAGATTCTTTGTCACGTGCATCACGTCGATCTTACGGTCTTCTTTGTGCCATCGCAACAACCTAGCATGCTCTTTGTTTCTAAACAGACGTTTCAGCCGTGGTATTATAGGAGCATACCACATCACCTTGGCAGGAACCCTCTTACGCGGGGGCTCGCCGTCAACATCACCAGGGTCATCTGCTCTGATCTTATACCGCAGTGCAGTGCATATCGGACATTCATCCAAATTCTCGTACTTCTCACCACGGAAGAGCATGCAGTCATTAATGCATGCATGTATCTTATGCACATCTAATCCTAGAGGACAAAGAGCTTTCTTTGCTTCGTACGTACTATCAGGCAATTCGTTATCCTTTGGAAGTTTTGGCTTCATTAGTTGAAGTGAACTCTCAAATGCCTTGTCAGTCACACTGTTCTGTGCCTTCCATTTCAGCAACTCCAGTGTGGTACCGAGCTTTGTGATACCATCTTTGCAATTTGGGTACAACAATTTTTTGTGATCCTGTAACATGTTGTCCAGCTTCAACCTCTCCAATTTGTTTTCACAGTCTTCCCTTGCATCAGCAATAACTCGGCCAAGATCATCATCGGGCTCTTCTGATGCCTGTTCTTGATCACCTCCTTCTTCTCCATTCTCTTCCATTGCAGTATCGTCGTATTCAGGGAACAAAGGATCTTCTTCTTCTTCTTCATCGTCTTCCATCACAACCCCTGTTTCTCCATGCTTCGTCCAGCAATTATAGCTGGGCATGAAACCTCTCCGAAGTAGATGGCCGTGAATGATTCTTTCGGAAGAGTGCTCTCTGACGTTCCGACAATCAACACATGGGCAACACATGAAGCCATTATCTTTGTTCGCCTGAGCTACAGCAATAAATGCATTCAGGCCTGCCATATACTCGGAAGTGCGTCGGTCACCATACATCCATCGCTGCCGTGCATCCAGCTGCATCGTATAATTAAGTTTATCAAAATACATTACAATAACATATTAATACGACAAATACTACTTTTTTATGTATCAGTTACAGATGAAAAAGATAAGTTTGTTAACCTCGGTCGAAGATACCATTTTCAGTGAGCTTATGTGCGGCTCGGGAATTTCGTCGAACACCTCGTGTGCATAGTAAAATAAAACACACTAACACCACATTCTCTCACAACTCCAAGCAAAAAAAAAGATGGAAGGGGGGAGGGGCTGGGGCTGGGGCAGTATATATAGGGGAAGGGGGCATTGGTCCCGGTTCGTGGACTGAACCGGGACAAATGTTCATGCGCGTGCCACGTGGCATGTGGCTAGGCATTGGTCCCGGTCCGTGGCACGAGCCGGGACCGATATGTCCCCCACGAACCGGGACCAATGCCCCCAGGCGATTCCTGTTGGCCCGGGCGCACGAACCGGGACCAAAGCATGGCATTTGTCCCGGATTCGGTTGCAACCGGGACAGCTGCCCCCTGGCCCCTGGACGAGAGGGGTTGTTTCCACTAGTGCTTGCTTATGATCGCTTCAGCCGTAACCATGGAGCATCTTCATTATTTAACGGGATGGTTGGGTCAGATTTCACTGTGAAGGGTGGAATTTCAACAAACTTATTGTAATCTTCTGACATGTCTGTCTTGTCCTCGATTCCCACGATGTTTCTTTTCCCTGAAAGAACTATGTGACGCTTCGGCTCATCGTATGATATATTTGTTTGCTTATTTTCTTTTGGTCTGGAGGACATGTCCTTCACATAGAAGACCTGAGCCACATCATTGTCTAGGACGAATGGTTCGTCATTGTAACCAATATTGTTGAGATCCACTGTTGTTATTTTGTAAAGTGGGTCTGCCTTTACCCCTTCTCCATTTAGGTTGACCCATTTGCACTTGAACAAAGGGACCTTAAAAGAAGGTCCATAGTCAAGTTCCCATATCTCCTCTATGTAACCATAGTATGTGTCATTTTTTCCATTCTCGTTTGTTGTATCAAAGCGGACACCACTATTTTGGTTGGTGCTCTTCTTACCTTGGGCGATCGTGTAAAATGTTTTTCCATTTATTTCGTACCCTTGAAAACTCCCAATAGTCGAAGATGGTGACCCGGCCAACATGTACAACTGATCTTCAATAGTGTTGTCATTTATAAGATGTGTTTGCAACCAACTTCCGACAGTCTCCATGTGTTCGCGTTTAATCCATGAGTCATCCTTCCCCGGGTTTGCAGACCGTACAATATTCTTGTGTTCCTCGACATACGTAGCCATGAACATAGAATTTTGTAGAACTGTGTAGTGTGCTTTGGTCAAAGAATGACCGTCCCTAGGTATCATTGTTTTCTTTCCCAGCGTTCCTTTTCCCCTCAGTCTCCCCTCATGCCGCGATTCAGGAACACCAATTGTCTTAAGGTCAGGAATAAAGTCAACACAGAACCCAATGACCTCCTCTGTTCCATAACCCTTCGAGATGCTTCCTTCTGGCCTAGCACGGTTATGAACATATTTCTTCCAGACTCCCATGAACCTCACAAAGGGGAACATATTGTGTAGAAATACCGGACCGAGAATATGAATCTCTTCACATAGGTGAACCAGGAGATGAGTCATAATGTTGAAGAAGGATGGTGGGAAAACCAACTCAAAACTAACAAGACACTAGACGACATCCCTCTATAATCTTGCCAGAATTTCTGGATCGATTACCTTCTGAGATATTGCGTTGAGGAATGCACATAGCTTCACAATGGGTACTTGAACATTTTCCGGTAGAAGCCCCCTCAATGCAATCGGAAGCAACTGTGTCATAATCACGTGGCAGTCATGAGACTTCAGGTTTTGAAATTTTTTCTCTGCAATATTTATTATCCCCTTTATATTCGACGAGAAGCCACACGGTACCTTGATACTGTAAAGGACTTCAAAAAATATTTCATTATCTGCTTTGGTAAGGGTGTAGCTGCTTAAGTAATGGCGCCCTGTATCCGTGCGCTTGTTTATTGGGTCTTTCATACGGTGCTGGTCCTCATGTGCTTCTGGCTTATCTTTTGACTTCCCATACACGCCCAGGAAGCATAGCAGATTGACGCAGAGATTCTTTGTCACGTGCATCACGTAGATTGAAGAGCGGACCTCTAGAACTTTCCAATAGGGTAGCTCCCAAAATATGGATTTCTTCTTCCATATGGGTGCGTGCTTATTAGGGCCATTCGGAACAGGTTGGCTGCCATCACCCTTCCCAAAGATTACTTTTAGTTCCTTGACCATATCGAATACATCATTACCACTACGGAGGTCAGGCTTCTTCCGAGTATCTGCCTCACCTCTGAAATGCTTCCCTCCTTTATTTCTTACGGGATGCTTGATCGGAAGAAATCTACGATGCCCCGGGTATACAACCATCTTACATTTATCCAAATAAACATTGTCAGTCTTATCTAAATAGTGTGTGCATGCATTGTATCCCTTGTTTGTATGTCCGGAAATGTTACTAAGAGCAGACCAATCATTGATGCTTACGAAAAGAAACACCCGTAGGTCAAATGGCTTTTGTTCGTTCTCATCCCACACACGTACACCTGGTTTTCCCCACAATTGTAAGAGTTCTTCCACTAATGGCCTTAGATACACATCAATGTCGTTGCTAGGTTGTCTCGGGTCTTGGATGAGAACTGGCATCATAATGAACTTGCGCTTCATGCAAAACCAAGGAGGAAGGTTGTAGATACATAGAGTGACGGGCCAGGTGCTATGACTGGAGCTCTGCTCCCCAAAAGGATTAAAGCCATCTGTACTTAGACCAAACCATAAGTTTCTTGCCTCTCCTGTAAAGTCTGAGAAGTCTCTCTCAATCTTTCTCCACTGCGATCCATCGGCGGGGTGTCTCAACTTTCCGTCTTTCTTACGGTCTTCTTTGTGCCATCGCAACAACCTAGCATGCTCTTTGTTTCTAAATAGACGTTTCAACCGTGGTATTATAGGAGCATACCACATCACCTTTGCGGGAACCCTCTCGCCGTAAACATCACCAGGGTTATCTGGTCTGATCTTATACCGCAGCGCAGTGCATACCGGGCGTTCATCCAAATTCTCGTACTTCTCACCGCGGTAGAGGATGCAGTCATTAATGCATGCATGTATCTTCTGCACATCTAATCCTAGAGGGCAGAGAGCTTTCTTTGCTTCGTACGTACTCTCAGGCAATTTGTTATCCTTTAGAAGCTTCGGCTTCATTAGTTGAAGTAAAATCTCAAATGCCTTGTCAGTCACACCGTTTTGTGCCTTCCATTTCAGAATTCGAGTGTGGTACCGAGCTTTGTGCTGCCATCTTTGCAATTTGGGTACAACAAATTTTTGTGATCCTGTAACATGTTGTCCAACTTCAACCTCTCCAATTCACTTTCACAGTCTTCCCTTGCATCAGCAATAACTCGGTAAAGATCATCATCGGGCTCTTCTGATACCCGTTCTTGATCACCTCCTTCTTTTGCATTGTCTTCCATTGCAGTATCACCGTATTCAGGGAACAAGGGATCTTCTTCTTCTTCTTCATTGTCTTCCATCACAACCCCTCTTTCTCCATGCTTGGTCCAGCAATTATAGCTGGGCATGAAACCACTCCGAAGTAGGTGTCCGTGAAGGACTCTCGAGGAAGAGTGCTCCCTGACGTTCCGACAATCAACACATGAGCAACACATAAAGTCATTATCTTTGTTCGCCTAAGCTATAGCGATAAATGCATTCATGCCTGCCATATACTCGGAAGTGCGTCGGTCAACGTACGTCCATCGCTGCCGTGCATCCATCTGCATCGTATAATTAAGTTTATCAAAAAACATTACAATAACATATTCAATAGAGAAATGACCACAGTACATCGACAAATATAATTTTTTTATGTATCAATTACAGATGAAAAAGATAAGTTTGCTAACCTCGGTCGAATATACCATTTTCTGTGAGCTTATGTGTGACTCGGGTATTTCGTCGAACACCTCGTGTGCATAGTAAAATAACACACACTAGCACCCACCTCTCTCACTCCTCCAAACAAAAAAAGAGAGGGAAGGGGTGCTGGGAGGCAGTATACATAGGGCAAGGGGGACATTCGTCCCGGTTTTTGGAATGAACCGGGACCAATGCCCTTGCGTGTGCCACGTGCGTGCGGCGAGGCATTGGTCCCGGTTCATGCCACAAACCGGGACAAATGCCGCCTAACGAACCGGGACCAATGCCCTCAGGCGAATTCTGCTGCCCCGAGCGCACAAACCGGGACCAATGCCTAGCATTTGTCCCGGATTTTAATGCAACCGGGATTAATGCCTTTTCTAGCCCTGGACCAAAGGTGTTGTTTCCACTAGTGACTTAATGCATCTGAGGAAAAATATGACGAGAACGGTATCCTTATTCAATCAGCAAAGGTAATGGATGGTACTGAAAGAAAAACTAAACTGCAGATTCAGAAGCCGACAAAGAGATAACGAAGCATTCAAAGAAGGTCAGTGCTAACTCCACTTCACTAGGATCGGCGGGCTCCTTCGTGGGGTCCGACCGGGCGGAATGAAGATATTAGGCCTAAAATGTCAGGGCTTGGGCAATGCCCCGACAGTCCATGCCCTTGGGAATGTCCAAAGGCGTTATAACCCTGAGGTGATGTTCTTGTGAAAGACATACCTTGATGAGTATCCGACTGAGTGTTTGAGAAGAAGACTAAAGATGGATCTGAAAATTGTTAATCCTAGCGATGGTACAAGCGGAGGGGTCATGCTCCTTTAGAGAAAGGAGGTCAAAATTGAACAAATCTTCTCTGCCCCAAAGTATATGAAGTTAATATTATAGAAAGCCTCGAGAAAATTTGGAGACAAACGGGTCTATACGGAGAACCTCGTTGGGAAGATAAATATAAAACATGGAACAAGATGAGAGAACAAGATGGGTGATCATTGGCAACTTTAACGAGATCCTCTATACTCATGAGAAGGAAGGAGGTAACCCCCGACTCCAAGGCTATATGCAAGCATTCCGTGACGCTCTTTATAGGGTGGTGGCTAATGGTGTGTGGGAAACTATGCATCAAGGAGCCGTCGTTCAGCACCTAGATTATATGAAATCGGATCACCGCCCCATCCTCCTAGATACTGAGTACATGGAACCAGTATACAGTCGACCGGGCAAGAAAAAATTTGAAGCAAAATGGCTCCAGGAGGAAGGATTCAGAGAGGATGTACAACGTGCATGGGACTCTATTGGCGCCGGTTCCGATGGTGTTCTGGCTAAGCTAACCCACATGCATGTACATCTCCATGCATGGGACAGCAGAGTGCTGCGGAAGCCAAAGGGTCGGCTACGGAAGGCCCAGCAAGAGTTACAAAAATCAATGTCCGGTCCTATGTCAGATGAAAATGATACTAAATCAACAGAAATGGAAAATCTAATGGAAATCCTATTGGAACAGGAAGAAGTCTATTGGGAGCAATGATCACATGCCAACTGGCTGCAGCTTGGTGATAGAAACACGGGATTTTTTTAACAATTTTGCATCTGCGAGGCGCAAACAAAATTCGATCACAAAACTGAAAAAACAAAAACAATAGTTGGGTGGAAGGTAGAGATATGTTGAAACCTTTAGTCCTTAATTATTTTACTAATTGTTGTACGTCTAAAATCCAGGCAACAGACCCGAATGTGCTAGAAATAATTCATCCAAAAGTATCTCAAGCAATGAATGATCAGCCGCTATCCAAAAGTATGCCAACTATCACTTTCCCTTGTGGATATTTGTGAGTCTGTTGGTTGTTCATTTATATTCCTTTAAGACAAAATTGAGCTTTGTGCTTTGCTTTTAAGAAAAAATCTTATTGGTATATTTACGACTCTCTCTTGGATATAATGTTCTTCACCTTAGTACCTATTTTGTGTGTGCATATTTCTTCGTGGAGTTATATCTTCGTGATTGGTGCCCACGTTGAAACTTATACACATGAGTGTAGGTACATCTTTAATTGGTATTTCAGCTCTTTAGGGACCACCTTTCATTGCTTTTGATTCTTTGGTGGTTCCTAAAAGGCACAAGCTTTGTTTTTCATTTGATACTCTTTTGCATCTTAATAATCTTGTGGACCTATTTTCTAGTTGCAATTTTCATTGCTTCTTTTTCCATCTATTCTCTTGCACTTATTGTGTGTTGTGGATGATTACGAGGGACTGATGATTCCATGTTGTGCACACTATATAGCAATACAAATCCTACATTGTGCATGTACCTTGGCGAGTTCCCTCTTGATTTCTAGAACACTTGGTTGATCTTATCATAATATTGTTTTTGGTCAATTGGTTTTTTGGATCCTTTGGTTGGTTGCTTCTTTGTCGAAGTATCCTTCAATTTTATATTCTTTGGAAATCTTTGGATCCTCAATATAGTTTGATCTTCCTCCATCTATTCATAGTTGGATATATGCACTTGATTTCACTCATATCATGAGGAATACATACACTATGGGGGAGCTCATATTATATTGACCTTCTAAGTTTTTCATCCCATTTCGGCAATAGATGCCAGCATAGGAGAAGTTTAGATGGTTTAAGGTAATTTAGTTTTATGCTTTAGTTTCGTTCTTAATCATTTTCCTTCCATGCTCTTGCATCCTTGCTCTTTGTTTTGCATGTTTGCTTAATTCATCATATAAACCCTCGTAAAAACGGATTGTCATCAATTACCAAAATGGGGGAGATTGAAAGAGGATGGGGCCCCCATATGTCATTTTTGTAATTAATGACACTACTTATGGACTAATGTTTGCATTGAGATATCCTTATAGATCTTGTCCCTACAAAATATTGGAGTTCAAGTGTTAAACTCTATTAGCTTCCTTGATGACCATTGTTATATTCAAGGATTTATATGAAGAATGGTCATTGGTAGAGTTGAGCTAATTGCAACTGTCTTGAAGAAAAGGATTAGGTGATCTTTCATGATTATCTTCAAGACATCATCATTTGAAGTGAGAAGAAAAGATTCAAGATTGACCGAGAAAGTGATCAACACACAAAGCTACAAGATGTACCAAGTGGGATTATGTATCTCGTGGTATGGTAAGAGATTGACCATATAGCATTGTGAACTAACCCATGATAGGTGTGTGTAGCATCTATATATGTGGTTACGTATCTTTCCGTGGGCATGCTTCAATAGAAAGATTTATTGTAGCCCATGGCTTATGTCGTCAATCGTTGTTCGTCAACAAGCTTGACGTGGAAGCTCAAGTGAAGCATCTCAAAGAAATCTTATGCTTGATGCTTTCCACCCATTTGGAGATTGTGGCCTCTTGAAGATTTGCCGAAAATGGTCTGTCGAATACTCATATCAACAAATCCCTCGGGTGATCCGATAGGGTTTCAAGAATAGGAAACGATTAGGTGCTGGCGGACTCGACGACTAATAGGGGGCACAATTTACCCAGGTTTGGGGCCCTCGTTGATGTAAAACCCTTACTCCCGCTTGTCTGATCTTGCATTATGGTGTGAGATTATAATGGCGGGTGCTTAGTCGAGAGATTTCATCTCAGAGAGGTAGCACCTACGGTAGCGTAGAGATTATATGTCCCCCCACCGGGTGGTTCTCCCAGCCTTTATATAGGAGGCTGGGTTTCACACCCGTACCTGGATGGGTTACAAACCCTAACCCTAGTCGGTAAGTTCCTTCTGTCTTGGCCCGCAAGACAATAGAGCCTTCTAGAAGATTAGGGAGGTTCCTCAAGTTAGGCCTTTATGTTGGGCGTTAGACCATATAGGCCTGTCCAGGGGACCCGGGAGTCATCCCCACGTCAGTAGCCCTCGAGTATTTGTCCAGCTGTGAAAAGTAGGGTAAGAACTCAAAACTTGTTCCTGATTCTTGCGGCTGAGCAACCTAGTCTTTCTTGGAGGATGTATGAATCTTGTGTGGATGAGACTCGAGTATCGAGTAGTTAAGTGCGCCATACATTGGCTTTTTTTTCACAGAAGGATGCAGCCGAGTCGCTTGACTCACCCGGCAGATCAGGGCCAATTAATTTCTCTTGAGCAAAGACAGGTCTAGCCTACACGAACTCGAGACCTATGGCTCAAATCCGGTTAGGTGATCATTGCGACTCGGACCGCGGAAGACTTATCGATTCGAACTTAACCTTAAAGGGGTACCCGGCGCGTCCTCTAGGATTTTTCTTCGTGCTGCTAGCACGGAAAATTGCCGGAGAACGCAGCATGAGTGCGATTCGAGGCCCACAGCACAGATCCTCGGGTCTTACCTTCGCACTCGAAGAATACGACATGTAGGTGTGCCGTGATGGCCAAACGACCTGGGAGTTAATGTATGATGTGTTCGTACATCTGAGTTGTGAGTTTTGTAGAAAATATCTATTCGCGAAGCCGCCAATTTTGTTGTTGCGGGGAGTGTGTACTCACGATTTTTCTCTTGTAGCATAGCGAGTCCCGCTCCCTTGTCTTACATAATGTCTAGTAGCACTGTTTTTTCCAATCGTCGAGTGAGGCGAATCTTTTCTTCTGAGCTCATACGAAAGAGATTTCGTGTTTTGAAGTTTTGGTGACGTCATTGCGCACTTGTTTCCTCCCGATGAGACGTGACGCAGTGAGATAGGATGCTAGGGGCCCACCATGTCACCTTTTTTTACCGGAAATGAGTTGTTGTGCGCCCGTTTTCCCGCTGGACGTGCAGTTAATCGCGCACAATCTTGATTTAAAGATCATGCAGTGCAACCGCCTCTGACGCGTTGCAACCGGGATGGGTGCCACGTTTCTTTCCTTTGCAAAGATCGATGGCTCGACGTGGCCCGATCGAAAGATAAGTACATTGTTAATTGTTCTTTGACCAAGAAAGAAGTTTTCCTTTACCAACTTTGATTTACTTTTTGCACCATTATTGTTCCTCTGCTTGTTTCAAGTTTGATTATATGAGAGGAAGTTACTGTATAAAATGATTTGTTCTTCGTTAGATGTGATGCCTCTTGTCCGTATTTTATTTATCGACACCTCACTCCATAAACTTGTGGTCATGTTTACTGAGTTCAGTTTCGCTTGGGAACAAGCGAGGTCTAAGCTTGGGGGGGTTTGATACGTCCATTTTGAATCACTGTTTTATATTGTTATTTCTATAATTCATCGATATATTTCATGTTATGATGCATTACTTATGTTATTTTATCTTATTTTGCATGTTTCATAATTTTTGGAGAATAAACAACGGGACCAGAAATCTGATGGAAAAAAGCACCATCGAGATACCATATTTTAGAAGATCAGAAGAAGAGGGGGGATACCGTAGGTGTCTTAGAAGTTCAGTTGAGGAGTCCAGTCAGAAGGGAAGCCAGAGGGGGGCCAGGGGCCCAAACCATGATGTGGCGAGCCCCTCCTTGGCCGGGCCGCCAGGTGGTGTGGCCACCCTGGCCCACCCATGGTTGTAATCTTTCGCGTACTTGACCCCCAGAGAACCCTAAGCCCAGACCATCATCGAAGAATTATTCCGCCACCGCCTCGGGGCGGAAATCACCCGGTAGAGAAAATCTCAGTTGCAGGGAGAAATCTGCCGAGGAAATTCCTCTCCGGAGAGGGGAAATCCTCGCCACTGTCACCGTCATCACTCCGGGCATCATCAAGATCGTCATCACCACCAGAACCATCGCCCTCATCATCCACCGTCATCCCGCTGCAACAATTAGGGGCCTCTACCGTTGTTTTACATTAAATCTCTCTCCCGTTGTGGTTTACTTGTTAGTAGTTGATGCTTGTGAGATTTATCGATGTTAGCACTTTATGATCAGCTTGTTATTATCCGTTATATCACCTCTGATTATGATCCATATGATGTCTTGTGAGTAGTTCGTTTAGTTCTTGAGGACATGTGAGAAGTCATGATGTTAGTAGTGAAATTATGTTGAAGTAATATCTCATGGTTCGGTATTTAAGTTGTGGTACTATTCTTCTAGTGGTGTCATATGAACGTCGACTACATGATACTTCACCTTTATGGTCCTAGGAAGATACATTGTGTATTTGGCTACTAATTGTGGGGTTGCCGGAGTGACAGAAACCTAAACCCCCGTTAGCAAACCAATGCACGAGGGAGCATAGGATCCCGGAGTTTTAAGGTTGTGGTTAGATTTATATTAAATACTTTATTATATTTGCGGATAATTATGAGGGGTATAATCATAAGTATGTATTAGTCCTAGTTGGGCGGTGCATTATTATAGGTTCACCCACACAACACTTCACGAACCAATTGATATTAATCAACCGTAACGAAGCGAAAGCGCTTGACGAAATTCCCATGTGTCCTCGAGAACGTTTGGTAGTCATAGGTAACACAACCGGCTTGTACTTTGCTCTTAAAAGGATTGGGCCACTTGATGCAATATTATTTACTGCTCTTTATTTATTCGTACTTTATTTATCTGCTATATCCAAAACAACCAAACACCCGTTTGCTAGTATTTACAATAAATTCTCTATCCAACCTGCTTGTATAACACTTCCGGCTCCTCGTTGGGTTTGACACTATTATTTATCGAAAGTACTACAATACACCCCCCTATACTTGTGGGTCATCAACCCGCGTTACTCCTACAGTTATGGACTTGGGATTGCTTTGAAATAAAAAATATTAGGAACTAACTGGTGTGTATAGACTCGTGAAATTATGGTAGTCAAATGTGTGGTATGTTTTATAAAGTACTTCCTCTGTCCCAAATTAGTTCTCATGAATTTTTTCAAATATGGATGTATCGATAATATGTCTAGATACATCTATATTTTGACAATTAAATGACAACTAATTTGGGACGGAGCGAGTAGCTTTGACTCCATTGACTTTAGTTGAACTATGTCACATGGGTGTCCACATGTATAAAAATTACATCAATATCCTCCGAGTATCCAACTATAGTTTCATTGCATCTCTTCTGTCCCTTTATCTGAGGAGGGAGCCCGAACAAGTTATACATTTCGATCACTTTTTAGGAGTTTGGAGAATTTCTGGGTCGCCCTACACCTCGCTTGTAGCGAGTCGGGGAACTGACTCACCCGCTGCTCACACGTACGGTTGCACGCACGTACGCAGCTCGCCCGCTAATGGGCCTGGAAAAATAGCCCAGCTACGCAGCTCGCTCATGTACACAGCCCGCCCAAGGTAGCTAGCGCGCGTTTCTCATCTCCTCTTCTGTTTTTTTTTTACATTTTTCGCTTTAGAAAATGAATGGTTCTTAACACATAGAACCAAATTAAAATGCAAACGAAAAAAATTTGTATCATGGTCTAGTTGGGAAGTTGTCATTGTAGAAACAAAATTCAAGAACACTTCATACGCGTAGCTAAAAAATTGAGAAGTCTTGGTAGTGATAAGAAAGATAAGGCCGGGGGTTAGTGGAGGAAAAATAAAATTGAGCGAATAACTTATGAATAAAATTAGCGTATCTTGTAATAATAATGAACCGGAAAAAATATGGTAAACCAAATAACAGATGAACCAAATTTGAAAAAGAAAAAATTAGTCTGAACAAATAGGGTGTGAAGGGTAAAAACAATGAAACAAAAAATGAAATTAGCAAAGTCGAAAAGTAACTAAAAGTCGTATGAACATAAAAAAAAGGTAAACCAAAAAAGTCGGTGAACAGAATACACATGTGGTCCAAAAATAATAGTAAACTAAAAATGCATGTGAACGAAAAAAATATAGTGAACTGAAAATGGCGTTGAACGGAAAATGACGGTGAACATAAAGTGTCGATGAACAAAAAAATAATAGTGAACTAAAATTATATGTGAACCCAAAAATAATATTAAACCCAAAATGGACGATGAATAGAAAATATCGGCGAACCAAAAATAATATGAACAAAAAAGCATGTAAATCGAAAATACAAGTGAGTTAAAAATAATGTTGAACCAAAAATAATATTGAACAAAAAAATGCATGTGAACCAAGAAATAATAGCCGAGAATGTCGGTGACATAAAGTTTGCCCGTGAACAGAAAATACCGGTGAACAGAAAATGTCGAATCTAAACGCTTTTTTTATTTTGAACAATTCTCAAATGTGAGCTTTTTTTAAATCTGAACGATTTTTTATTTTGAACAATTCTCAAATTTAAACAGATTTAAGTGTGAACATATTTCAAATCTAACCTTTTTTTATTTGAACATTTTTTAAATTAGAACAGATTTTAAAACAAATATTAGAATAAAAGGAAAACAAAACTAAAAACAAATAAATAAAACAGTAAAAAGAGAACAGAAAATAAAGAAAAGAAAATGTGAAAAATAGACAATATGAAGCTAAAAAGGTGAAATTAGACACGATGGTTTGTCGTGGCCCAGTGGTTTGGCTTCGACCCCCGGAAGACAACGCGGAATTTCTTCCCGCACCGTATTCTACGTTCACAATAGGCCCCATCGTAGCCCAGCAGGTCGCTCATAATGGACCGTAGCTTGCCTGAGAATCACGCTGGGCCGTGCAGCACCTGCAGTCATATACTACTCCCTCCGACCCGAAATAAGTGTCGGAGGGAGCATTATACATTCACACAAATCCCTCCTAATTAAACTCCCGACACTTATTAAGGATCGGAGAGAGTACGTTTGTTTTGAAAGCTGCAGCCATACTGCAAGAGCGTAGCAGCTCGTCGTCCATCCGTGCATTCGTTGGTAGCATAGTCTCCCTCTCCTATTGTAGTGGAACATGAAAAGTCAAAGTAGATCCTATCAAATTAGCTTGCTTGTTTTGAAAAAAAAAATTAACCTAATCCTCTAAAAGAAAGTAACCCTAATATCCTAGCTCGCACGTGGAACGAGTAAAATCCTACAGCCCGCAATTGCAAGCATCATGCTTGGAATCTTTCAAGCCATGGTGTTACTTGTTTTTTAGCGTCATTGACTTGGAGATTTTTCAAGGATACGTCATGGACATACGTATCGGTTTCAAAGAAGAAAGGCCAGACGGCCAAATACAATGCGTTCAACACAGACGTCGAGAACGCAATCCACTGAAAAAGAAAACCTAGGCGGACTACTCGCCAACCCTCCACCTATCTACCGATGCTAAGCTCTCCCTGAACAACCTAGCTAGACGCCACAGCTCTGCACCCTCCAAGATGTTCCTGACGACCGTCGTCGAGGAAGGCCTCGCACCCTAAAAACGATGTCGTTCCGGTGCTTCCACAAACTCCAGCAAATGAGCAAGACGGCCGTCCACCAATCTCGGTCAGCACCGTTTGTCCCTTCCGAAGCCGACAACCAGTCACGAAGGCATGAGTCCGGGTTAGGGACCCACTCCACTTTTCCCCAAGGCTGCAGGAGAGTCCCCCAAACCTCTCTTGCTAAGACACAACCCAAGAGCAGGTGGTCTATGGTCTTTTGTACAATTGTTGGTCATAAAAGGGGCAGGCCGGTGGTCTCGGCAATCCCCGCCTCTCAAGGCGATCCACGGTGGGGCAACAGTTTCTCAGCGCCAGCCAAGCTAAAACTTTGCATTTCCCTAGCGCGTGAGACGTCCAGATCTGCCTCGCCCTGAACAAAGGCACGGTCCCTTCATACCAAGCTAAGTATGCTGAGCGAGCTGAATAGGTGTTGCTCTGTTCCCGGTTCCACTTGTACGATTCAGGGGTGCCTTCCACCAGGGTGATCGTGATAAGTTGCTGCCAGCGAGAGAAGCTGCTGGAGTGCCTCTCCGAGGTCGGGGGAGAGGTCCACAAGCCATCCGCCCTGGATACCCTCGCAAACTCTTCGCTCTCTGATAGCTCTCCGCGAGACCATAGCAAATAGGTTGGGCGCTAGGTATTTTAAGCGCCCACCCTGGAGCCACCTATCAGTCCAGAAGAAAGTGTCCCTTCCATCGCCGATGCTCGAAGATGTGGCGGCTTCGAAGAGCTGTTGGGCCATCTCGGGAACCTAGATGTTGTATTCCCTCCACGGTTTGGAGGCATCCATCCTCTACAACCAAAGCCATCTGGTCCGTAATGCCAGGTTCATCAGTTTGAGGTGCGGAATGCCAAGACCGCCGAGACTCTTAGGCATACACACCTTATTCCACGCCACGAGGCAGTGTCCGCCATGGACATCCCTCCGTCCTTTCCACAAAAAGCCTCTATGGATTTTCTCAACCGCCGTGAGAGTTTTGGCTGGCAAGTCAAGGGAAATCATGACAAAGATCGAGACCGCCGACAACGTGGTCTTGAGGAGCTCTAGTCAACCCCCCCCCCCCTCGATTTAGCAGATTGGCCCATCCTGGCAGATGCCCTGCGACACTGTCTAACAGATAACTCAATTGCGCTGCAGTAGGCTTCCTCAGCGACATGGAGTGTCCCAGGTATTTGAAAGGAACTGGCCATATCGGGCAGCCCAGTTCCTCCTCAATCATCTCCGCCATGGCTTCATCGCACCTGATCAGGTGTGCAGAGCATTTGTTTAGATTAGTCTGCAGGCCTGGCACCACCCCGAAGTCGTCAAGAAGGGACACCAAGGTCCGCAAGTCCTCCGGCGAGGGCCTCAGAAAGGTGACAACATTGTCCGCATAGATAGAAGTCCGGTGCCGTAGGCCTATGCCCGCAAGAGGAGCAAGGTGTCATGTACGGGCAGCCATGTAAATCAAATGGTGAAAAACTTCCATCACAAGGATGAACAACTGAGGGGAAACACTGGTAGAAAATAGGCCTTTAGTCCCGGTTCGCAAAGGCCATTAATCCCGGCCGTGCAACCGGGACTAAATATGCGCGACTAAAGGCCCCCCCTTTAGTCGCGACTCTTACGAACCGGGACTAAAGGCCCGTCCACGTGGGCGCCAGGAGTCCGTCTGGGCGGGTGAGCTTTAGTCCCGGTTCTCGTGGCTAACCGGGACTAAAGGCCTCCTCCGCAGGTTTAGGGTTTTAGCCCCCCCTAAACCTGGTTTTTTTAATTTGTTTTGTTTTATTTCTTTTATATTCTATTTTGTGTTTTATTTAATTTTGATGAAGTTTCAGTACACATATATATTCTACGCTACTATATACATGCATATGAAATTTCAAACAAGAAGAATTCAATAGGAATATATAATATATATTCAATCTCGGGTGACCATCTACAATTTCGAACAAGTTTACATACACAATTACGATGGATGACCATACACAACTTCGAACAAGTTTCAATCTCGAAGATGCATAAGTAAAAAATCATGCTAATTCCTCTTGAATTGGTCGTCGTCGGACGTATAGTGTTCTCCTTTAGGATCGATGACATGACTAAGGAAAAATCCTGCTAATTCCTCTTGAATTGGTCGGAAGCGAGCTTCTGGACTAAGCTTTCTCCGCAAGTTATCCGTCGCCTTCCCCGATGACGGAGGTCACCGACGAGTTCCCCGACGATGACGACGAGGAGTAGTGTTCGTCTGTTTTCTATTTTTAATAAAAGAATTTGTATTCCAGCGACACTGCGGCGCGCTAGCGCGTCTGTTTTCTGTTTTTAATAAAAGTTATGAAATTAGATATTTTACCTCACAAGGTTTTGAGACATTTAAGTAACCTTCTGTTTTCCATGTTTTCCACTCGTTTTCTCAAATATTTTGCAAAGGAGTTAGTCTTAAACACATCAGAGATAATATAATTCACATGATCCATTCAACAAAGTTTGGTACAATAAATTATTACACATCAATTCTTCCCTTGTGTCCCTACTTTCTTACGATTGTGCCGTATCCATGGAGCATCCTCATCATTTAACTTAATGCTTGGGTCAGTGTTCACTTTGAAGGGTGGAATTTCACCAAACATATTATAATCTTCTGACATGTCTGTCTTGTCCTCCACTCCCACGATGTTTTTTTTCCCTGAAAGAACAATGTGGCTCTTTGGATCATCGCATGATGTACTGATCGTTTTCTTATCTTTCCATTTCCTCGGTTTGCTACTCATGTCCTTCAAATAGAAAACCTGAGCGACATCTTTGGCTAGGAAGAATGGTTCGTCAAGGTAACCAAGATTGTTGAAATCCACCATTGTCATTCCGTATTGCTCGTCCACCTTTACCCCACCTGTTAGCTTGAACCATTTGCACCGGAACAAAGGGACCTTAAAGTAGGGTCCATAGTCAAGTTCTCATATCTCCTCTATGTAACCATAATATGTGACCTTTTTCCCATTCTCGGTTGCTGCATCAAAGCGGACACCACTGTTTTGGTTGGTGCTCTTTTTATCTTGGGAGATCGTGTAAAATGTATTCCCATTAATCTCGTACCCTTGGAAAGTCGTTATAGTCGAAGATGGTGTCTTGGCCAACATGTACAGCTGATCTCCAACATCATTGCCATTCATTAAATGTTTTCGCAACCAACTGCCGAAAGTCTCCATGTGGGCCTTTCTAATCCATGATTCTGGCTTCCCCGGGTTGTCCGAGCGTAAAATATTCTTGTGTTGCTCGAAGTACGGAGCCACCAAGCTCGAATTTTGCAGAACTGTGTGGTGTGCTTCAGTCATAGAATGACCCATACATATCGTTGATTTCCTTCCGATCGTGCCTTTTCCACTTAGTCTCCCCTCGTGCCGCGATTGAGGAATACCAATCGGCTTAAGGTCAGGAACATAGTCAATACAGAACTCAATTACCTCCTCATTTCCATAGCCCTTTACGATGCTTCCTTATGGCCTAGCACGGTTACGAACATATTTCTTTAATACTCCCATAAACCTCTCAAAGGGGAACATATTGTGTAGAAATACAGGACCGAGAATGGAAATCTCTTCGACTAGGTGGACCAGGAGGTGCGTCATAATATTGAAGAAGGATGGTGGGAACACCAACTCGAAACTGACAAGACATTGGACCACATCGTTCTGTAACCGTGGTAGATCTTCTGGACGGATTACCTTCTGAGAGATTGCATTGAGGAATGCACATAGCTTCACAATGGCTACTCGAACATTTTCCGGTAGGAGCCCCCTCAAAGCAATCGGAAGCAATTGCGTCATAATCACGTGGCAGTCGTGAGACTTCAGGTTTTGGAACTTTTTGTCCGCCATGTTTATTATTCCCTTTATATTCGACGAGAAGCCACACGGGACCTTCATACTGCTCAAGCATTCAAAAAAATGACCTTCTCTTCTTTAGTAAGAGCGTAGCTGGCACGACCTTGAAACCATTCCGGATGCCGGTCATCTGGGTCTTTCAAAAGTT
>JAPCYS010000343.1:0-82929 GCA_028641055.1 Alopecurus myosuroides | reverse complement strand
TTTAATTATGAGTACCGGGTTTGCTAGCCAATCCGGGTGAGGCATCTCCATGATGCGGCCGGCTGTGAGCGGCTGTAACATCCCAAGTATGAAAAATAGCCATTAGAATGTTTGCTATCTGTTATTTTATGTTTTGCATCATGACATCATGTTCATTGCAATTGTTTTGCTTGTTTTCCATTTGTTTTCCTCTGTTTTCATTTGTTTTCCAACTGTTTTCCTTTGTTTTCTATTTGAATTTCAAACCAAATTTCAAACCTCTTGTTTCATACTTGTGATGTTACAATTTCCAAAATGATATTTCAAATCAAAACAATCATTTGTTTCCATAAAAGTTGGGATTCCAAACTGTTGTTTTGTTTCTAACAAAAATTCATTCAATACCAAACCCTTTGCAAATTCCATTAATTTCTAAAACATCAACCCCTTTTGAAAATTATGAAAATGACAAAACCCTTCAATCAATCGTTTCCATTAAATCCCTAAGGTTCAACTATTTAAAATTGTGGTTTTTAATAGTTCACTTAATCCAAATGTTGTTCAAATTCAAACAAAATTCCAAACATCAACCCTTTGGAATTATTGCAATTTACCGAAACAAAGTTAAGCAATTTGTTTCAAATAAATTGAGGGTTCAAACTCTTGGAAAATGTTCCTTTTAAATAAATCACCCAATATTCAAAATTCATACAAATTCACTTAATGCAATTTGCTTTCAAACTCAAATAAGTTTCCAAACAGCAACCATGTTGGGTTTATAAAAATTACAACACAAATTATAATCATTTGTTTCCACTTAATCCTTAAAGTTCACCCTATTTAATTTTTGTTTTCAATATTTCACTTAATTTCAAATTAATTCAAATCTAAATCAAATTACAAACAACATTCTTTGTTTTGAACTTTTTGTAAAACAAAAAACTTGCAATTTGTTTTTTACATAAATAAGCAATCTGAAATTTTTCCCTAATTATTTTCTACCCCAAACCTTATCTATTGCTTCCATTTTTATTTCTGCAAAAAAAAAGTAACAAAACAAAAATAGAAAAAGAGAAAAACGCTTACAGAAGGGGGGGAAGCCCAGCCCAACTTACCTCCCTGGCCCGATACCCCCTCGTATCTTCTTCTTCCTCGTACGGCAGGAGATCCCTGCATCCACGTAGCAATGGCAGAGAAAGAACGGCCATCAGCTCGCCCCCCTCCCTATAAACTCCAGGACCTCGAACCCTAACCCTTCCCTAACCCTAGCTCCCTCCTCCCCGCCTCCACTCTCTCTTTTCTCCCTCCCTTCCTCTCTCTCTGTCACTCGTCCTCTGCAATTTCTCTGAACCTGTAACTGAACCGACCACCGCCACCTTCTCCTCCGGCGATCGCCGGCGATCCGGGCTCCCTCCGGCCCGGGAGACCGCGGGAATGGAACCCCCCGGCCGCCCTCTCCCGCCTCCACCACTCGGCGCGGGCCGGGAGGCTTCCCAGCGCCGCCGCCGTCCGCCCTTGGTCGCCGACCGGCCCCTGCCCAAGCGCTGCTCCGCCTCTGCGTTTCTCGATCGAGGTGAGCGCCTCCCTCCGTCTCCCCTCGTCTCTCTCCCTTCCCTCCCTCTCGCATCACGGCCAGCAGCCCCACTGCGCCCGCAGCAACCGCGGACGGCGCCCCTCCGGCGAGCACCGTTGTCGTTGATGCATCTGTCGCTGACGAGGTACAGAGAGGAACGAGCAGTTTTAGTTACAGTTAAACGCGAGAACCACACCTCATACCCCCCGAGTCCCCCTTCTATCAACAAACAGCAGCTCCACCCCACTGGCTAGAACCCTTGCGTCCGAAGCCACAGGTCTAGGGTTCGAACCCCCAAAGCCACACCTTTTTTACTGCTTTTTTTCTTTTCTGCCCAAACTTTCAGAAACTCAGATGTGAGCACTTAACTCTAAAATCAATATAAAATTGAATATCACTCCAATTTGAATGATGCAAAATCCTGTGGATTCATAATTTTGTGCTCCTTCTATTAATGTCAAGTTTGCAACATGTTTCTGTAACAATTTTTGCACTAAATAATTAATTACTGAAAATGCAATAAAAATTGGAAACTTTGGAATTTCATAACTTTAGTTCTACTCATCCAATTTAAGCAAACTTGGTCTCTAAACATTTGTCTTAACAAACTCTACACATTGGTATTTTATTTGGACACAATTGAATTAATTTTGAGCATGTTTCCCTCTGTTTACTAAAAATGGCAGAATAAGATGATTATGGAAAATTGCATAATAAATTCAATAATAACCCAAAAATTATGTTTAATAGTTCAAAATGTTTAGTGAAACATTTGCTACATGTTTCCAACCTATTCAATGAAATTTGTTTACTGTTTTGAATATTTTAAATTGGTGAAATATTTGAAATCTTGTTCAATTCACTTAATTTTGCAAAAATCATAACTTGGGCATAAAAATTCCAAATCCAACAAACTTAACATGTTTTCCAATCAACTTTTCATTTACTTTCCAAATATCAACTTTGTTTACTGTTTTGAATATTTAAATTGCTGAAAACAACTGTTTCTTAATTGTTGCATTTAAAATTGCCAAAATAATAACTTGCTCATTTTAAATCCAATTTCAACCAATGAAATATTTTTCCATGCAAAATTAAACCAACTTTCCAAATATAAAATTTGTTTCATGTTTTGAATAATTAAAATTGGTTGAATAATTTAAACCTTGTTTAATTCATTTAATATTGCTAAATTCATAACTTGATCAATTTAAATTCTTTTGGGACATATAAAATATGTTTTCCAACCATAAAAACATAAACTTTTCAAATATGAATTTGGTTTGATGTTTTGAACAAATAAAAATTCAAATAAGTTCATGTTTGAATTAAATTCATTTAATTCTTGCTTAAACTTGTTTAATTCATAAATAATTTATTTGAAATCCTTTTTCAACAAGTGAAACATGTATTCCAACTAAAATCTTGTGTTATTTTCAAATATAAACTTTGTTATCTATTTTGAACAATTAAAATTGGTGAAAACAACAAATGCTTGTGTGACACCTTTAAGGAACCAAAATTCCTTAACTTAATAACTAAAATATCAAAATGGGTAAACCTTATTTCCAATTGGTTCTATTGTTGTTATTTTGTTGTTTTCTTCATACATGCATCATGCTAATCCACTTTCACCTCTTGGTTAGTTGTAAAACAATTATTTCAACCATAATTCATGGGCTTTCCATATGCAATCCAATAGCATGTGGGTCCATTTAATCATGTTATGTTATCTTGTCCACTAGTTTATTTTGTTGCATCAATTAAATGGTCATGCATCATCCCATGTTTGTGCACTATGCCATGTTATTGATTGTTTGTTCTCTGTGTTGTTTGTTTGCTTCTTCTCGGATACACGACGACGTTGAGACCGACGATACTTACGACACCCCTTCTAAGGATCTAGCTCAGTACACGGCTGCTGAGTTTGCAGGCAAGTATTCACTCACATGAACCACTGTGTTCCTTTCAACATTGGATACCGATACTTTCCGTTGTCTATTTCTGCTAGCCCTATGAATCGTTGCTTCTGTTACGAACCTATCATATGAATCCCTTAACCCTGATATTGCCTCACCTACGCTCCCATAACCCTGTTGTTTGAGCCCGTGTCTTACTAGCATGCTTAGGGTTGTTTTGCTCGAGTCTGTTACCCGTCACTTTCTGTTACTATATTTCATTTATGTTCTGGGGCTCGATGTTAAACAACAACCTGTTAATTTTGAGGTAATAATAATTTGCTGATAAGGCACCGGCAGGAGGCCCGGCGTGGTTTTGAGGCCTGCTAGTGTCGACCCTAATTAGGAAAAGGGTCTTGTTTACTGATCCATGATGAGCGCACTATCCGCATGTGGGAAGCGAGTATGGGCGCCCCCCTCAATTTGATTCGATTCGCATCTCGTCCAAATCGCCTCATTTAGTTCGGGTTTTCCATTTGCCGCATGCATATGCAGGTGCGAACCCTTGGCGCCAGGGTGGAACTTTTGTAGTCGGCATTTAGGGAGACACGTTCTTAGAGTGCTATGAGGGTCCCCTTTTCTTCGTGGGGCTTGATTAGCCGTGCGCTCACTGCACGGGGTTCTTTGGGCTTGATGCGAAGAAGAGTTGAGTTGTGTTGAGTGCCTCGCTTGGTAGGTTAGCTCCCCGCCTGGCGGGTCATTCTTACGTGTACGGCCAAATTGGTGCATCCCTGCAGGGTTAAATCTTCTCGAGAAGCCGTGTTTTCCGCGGTTATGGATTACTTGGTGAAAGTACTGGCTAACAAGTACTCAGAACAACTTACACCTAACTAATGATAACTTGAATAGTAATAGGATTATCGACACAATAACTTGATCCATCATTAATCCAACTGTGTGAGTTATCCTCGGATCGCTTCTTTGGATAAGGGGCGAGATCCAGGATGGGTTTGTTTGGTGGCCAGTTATAGTTGGTTACGATACGCTATCTTATCTCCTTTCTGTTTAGCCGGAAGTGGTAGTACCTCTGTAGTTGGTTAGAGCAGCCATTTGCAGCATCTTTCATATCCCCTTTCTTCCGTTGAACCCAAAGCATCTGTGCTTGGTGTTGACGGGTTACACTTTGGTGAATTGTGAGTCTTGCTTGCCAGTACGTTTATGTACTGACCCCGTTGGGGCTGTGGTTTCCGCAGACTACGTTTCCGAGGATCCCCATGGTGGCTACTACGTGGAGTACGACGAGACTGCTGACGAGTAGATAGCGGACCCGGGCAGGATCCGAGACTTCGTGGATGGGCTCCGTCTTTTCGTTTCCGGCCTCTTAGGCCTATTTGGTTCTTGTCTGTACTCAGACATGTTGAATGCTTCCGCTGTGATGTAATGATGAATTGTTGGGACATGTGTCCCCTGGCTGATTGTATTTGCTATCTCTGCTCTACTGAGAGCTATTTGCAACTTATTTCAATCTTTTGTGTCGTAGAGATCTGTTGTGATATCACTTGTTCCAATGTCGTTGACGTACCATGTGTGCATGTTTTGAAGTACGTCAACGGAAGTATCTGGATTTCTATGGGATGGTTTGCGCAGACGATGAATAGTAAGAGAATGGTTGTCACACGTTTACGTGTTGGCCTGCTCATATTGAGATGCGGGTGTCGGTATGCCCCGTAAGCCATTTATCTACTGTTTAACGGACTGTGAGTATCCCCTAGAAGTCCGCGTGCGACAGCGGCCGTGCGATTTCTTTTCCTATAGCAGATTGTTTGGAGGGATCATCCTCGATGAAAGCCACCATCTTGGTGTCCTGTGCTGCCTTGAACTTTGCCCTTTCACCCTCAGTATTCGGTCTTTTTAACGCTGTTCTGTCATCCAGGTCTACTTGAGACCGGTAATACTTGAGTTCCTCTTTTCTACAAGCTTGCTCTGCCATTGCTGCGTCTCCCTCATCGCACTCAGCCGCTATATCCCGGCTTCCATGTATGGTGATGGTCTGCTTAGGACCCGGGATTTTTAGCTGTAGATACACATAACACGGCCTAGCCATGAACTTAGCATAAGCCGGCCTTCCGAATAGCGCGTGATAAGGACTGCGCAACTTAACCACCTCGAAAGTGAGCCATTCAACCCGGAAATTGTCTTTCGATTCTCCGAAAGCTACCTCCAATGCTATTTTTCCCTCGGGGCACGCTGAGTGACCCGGCACTATCCCGTGAAAGACTGTTGAACTTTTCTGTAGCTGAGATTCCTTGAGACCCATGCGTAGAAAGGTTTCCCAATACAAGATATTGATACTACTTCCACCGTCCATTAGGACCTTTTTTAGCTCATAACCATTAACCTGCGGTGCCACCACCAATGCTAAGACTCCCGGATGTTCTATCCTTTCCGGGTGATCTCTTCTGCTCCATGTTACGTCCTGCTCTGACCATCTCAGATATCTCGGGACAGCCGAAGAAACCGAGTTTACTGCTTGTTTCAGTATCTTTTTATCCTTGTTAGAAATTCCTTTGGTATGCACGTGATACTGTCCCAATTGCTTGGGGTTAGCTTGGAAACCTCCAGCCCCCCCTTGGTTGTTAACCGGATTTCCGCCTGCCGGGTTACCGGCTGGGGGTGGGCCGTTGCCCGGGTTTCCACCCGGACCCGGTCCTCCTCCCCGACCTGCACCTCGCATGGCCTTGTTTATCTCCTCATTCTTCCATCTCTGTAGGTCCGCGCACTGCTCCAATGAGTGGTTAGCCGGCCTACCGTTCCTGCTGTGCTTTGGGCACGCCATTCTGAAGATATCCCAATTGTTACCCGGCCTTGGCGGTCCTTGATAATTTCCTCCATTGTGGTTTCCAGTATTGAAATTTCCTTCTGCTCTAGGTCTCGAAGACCCGGCTTCTGTGCTAGCGGCAAACTCGGAGCCTCCCTCAAACGGGCGCTTGTTCTGGTTGTTCCCATTGTTACCTCCATTGTTACCCGGCGCTGATCCATTGCCGGTTCTTCCACTATTATTTGTATTTGCTTTTTCTTTCTTGTCATCGACATCCTCTTCTGTAGTACCCGTTGCAGCGTGTTTATTGCATGCGTCCATTAGCTCTCCCATCGTAACCTCTGAAGCATTTCGACTAGATTTCATGCGAGTTAACTTTTGCACTAGAGGTATGTACTTGCACGTCTTTGCCATAGCTTGTAGCACATCTTTGGGCTGAATATCCGTAGATTCGTGTAGTATCTCCATAACCCGGCGCACCCAGCTGCGCGTCGATTCTCCTTTCTTTTGTACACATCGCTCTAAATCATCAATAGTAAATAGCTTTCTGCACGTCCCATGAAAGTGCTTGATAAACGCAGTTTTCAACTCCTCCCATGATTTGATAGATCCTTCCGGTAAATTATTGAACCATAACTTTGCTGCTCCTTCTGACATCATCAAGTACATGAACTTGGCTTGAAGATTTTCCGATGCATTGCGAATCGACATAGCCATCTCATAACTGCTCAACCATGTTTCTGGATCCATAGTCGGCTCATAATTCACAACTTTACCAGGTTCTTTGAATTTATCCGGGTAAGGCTCAGCCCTGGTGTCAGCCGACAGACACTTAGGCCCAGCGAGATTAGTCGGAACTGGCCTCACCCGGGAAACATGTGATCCTGCGGGAGATGCAGCTGGACGCGGTACGGCTGGTGGCCCATGCACCGCAGACCCGGCCGCGGCCCTCCTGGCTCTGGAACTGTCCACGATAGCTTGTGCTGCTGATGCTGCTGGTACTGCCTAAACGCGGGGAGGAGGCGGCATTTGCTGCTTCTCTTCCCTCCGCCGCGCTGAACTCGTCTGGATATTGCCGGTATTGCCTCGTTGCTGGCTGATATATGGTGTCCCATGCATTCCACTTCTGTGATCCGGGTAATTAACTTGATGCGCTACCGCAGTGCGCAATAGATCTATCGCCCGCCGGGTCTCCTCTGCGTGGGGTGACTCTCTCACGGGGATTTGATTCAATGCGAGCGTCGCTGCGTACACATTATCCATGGGGTTGTTGTAATGACCTGCTGGTGTGCGAAATCGTGATGGTGGCGGTGGTGGTAATGTATTGCCGGCAGTGGCTCCAGTCTGCAATGTGGGTAACCCGGCCTGTATGTTTGCCGGCTGTGCTCCTTCAGTTGCGGGTTGCTGTACGGTTCCTTGGTTTGCTGCTGGAATCGGTTGATCCTGAGGTGTGATAAATAGGTTGGTCGGGTTTATAACTCCACCCGTTGCTGGTAACATGGTTTGGTGCCTTTGACGCACCCTGGTTGTCTCTTCTCGGAGCCGGGTTTCCAATGCATCCAGCTCACGTTGGCGGGTGGCCATCCCCTGCCTTTCTGCTTCTACTTGCCTTCTCTGTTGCTCCAACGCACGGCGGGCTACGTCCAGATCTCTGACACGTTCCGCCGCGTTTTCCGGAGTAATAAATGTAGCTAAAACGGTTGGATCCAGAATCAAGTTGTTGTTGAATAGGGCCGGGTGTTGCGGGTTTGAAGGACCCGCCCCTGGCGTCCGGTTTGCCAGATATCCAAACATGTTTGCCTGCAACTCGCTGTCCGCCGCGTGGCTGGTAACCGATGCCGATTCTCCGTCAACTCGGGTGAGAACCGGGTTTCCGTCAACCGGACCTTGCTGCTGGGCCACTGCTGGTGCTGTTCCGACTGTGGCCGCGGTCACGTTCCCCTGAATAAGATTGATCGCCGGGGCCGTGTAAACCGCAACCTGGCGCGTAATGCTTGGCGCAGATTCGTACTCTTCCTCTTCGCTGCTATTTTCCTCGTACCGGTTCTCCAGCAGATGCGGGATGGACTCGGTATCATCCTCTCTCATGACCCGGCCACGCGGGGTCCATGCCGGCTCCTCCGGCTGTTCCCTCTTCGCGGGGGGCTCTTCTGTCGGATCTACCGTCCCGACCGATTCTTCCCCATTCGATTGGACGCAGGCGGCTTCCCCTGATACAGAATCAAATCCGAAATTGTCAGGGATTGAACCGGACGTACGTACCATGCCGATGAAGACGTTGATCTGGCCGATTGTCACGACAGATCCGGATTCAAGCAGATCCGACTCTGGCCCCCAGCCGGAATCGTCCACCATCTTCTCTCCTTTGTTGTCGGTGTAGATCTCGCCGATGACAAGGTTCTCCATGTTCTTCCGAGCTTCTCCCGTGATGTAAACACCCTTGGACGTAGGCCCCACGGTGGGCGCCAACTGTCATGGGATAATCACGGCAGACGTTACCGGGGGTAACTTATCTTGGGGAAAATCGACTCTGGTGTTTGGGAGAGGGTTTAGCTCAAGGGAAAACATGATGATATGCGATCTGGTAGCCGGCAATCAAGTCGCCGAGTCTCCGATCTAGATATATTAACTCAACTCTCGTATTACACTGGATACTCGATACCTAGCGATATTACTCAAACTCTTGGATCTCTCGTCTAACTCTAGGAGCCGGCTTATATAATATCCAGACCCCCTGGCCTACTCTCCAAGGCGCACTCTGAATCCTACCCGGACACTGCTTACAAACCCTAAACTTTCTTATCGGAACCCACAATCCGGGTTACGAGGCCTACGTTCTTGGGCCTTCTAGAAACTCCTTTATGTTAAGCCGGATCTTGTGCAGCGTCCTTTGGGCCGAGTTACCCCTTGGCGTTGGCCTACCGGGTTATCATCCCTCCATCAGAATCTGTGCTCATCTAAATTTGTAGAGAGCTGGTGCCCAATAATATGAATTCAAATAATTAAAAAAGGCACTTCCCCATGGTTTGATGAAAGCTGGTGGGTACCCGTGGATACGGTTAGCCCTAGTTTGTAAAAGAAAAGTGTGGGAAGTGCCAACCAATAAGAAAAAATGCTAACGGAAAACGCTCTCAAAAGTATAAACACTTTGCTTCACATGGATTATGATAAGGTTTTCATTACCATTCGTTGACATAGACATATACCTCTCTCAAAATTGTTTTCAATATCTCTGTTTATCAAATAAAAATCACTAGCACATGAGTAATCCCTGCTTCCCTTTGCGAAGGACCTTTCTTTTACTTTTATGATGAGTCTTCATTATTCTTACTTTATGCACCAACTAAGCGAGCATAGTTGTTATTCTGAGTATAATGTGCATAGTCCCAAAATGTATTATTGATTGATTCATGATTGTGGTATTGCTTGCTCTCAAATTATTCGTATCTAGTCACCATTTAAACCTTATAGGTGTCCTGGCATTTATGTTTTGCTACCACATGAAGGACTAGCTAGATACCACTTTATTATGTTTTTCCTTATGATTTAAACAAACCTATCACTTTCAATGCTTCATTATTCATTGTCTTTTGTTTGTGTTACTTTTCATGTGCAACATATACTTGCTAAGTTTACATTAGTTCAAATAATATGTTTATCATGCCTTTGTTAAAGTACTTTGATCTTAGCTTGCAATGCTTTTACATAACGTTGATCAAGATTTGTGTTGGTTTCATGTCTCCTCAAAAATTATTTTGTTATCACTTACCTACTCGAGGACAAGCAAGAGTTAAGCTTGGGGATGCTAATATGTTGGAAATGTATCTATAATTTTTTATGCTCCATGCTTGTTTCCTATCCAATAACTTTTGTTTTCCACATGTTTTCTTTCGTTTTCCGCATGTTTTCACAGACTAACCTATTAACAAGATGCCCTAGGCTAGTTGTTATTTTTTTTCTAATTTTTGTTTTAGAAAAGTTCTTAAGGAAATATTCTCGGAAAGAGCTGAAAATCCACGAAGATCATTTTTTACCCGGAATGGAGACTGAGCCGGAGGGGGTCCAGTGGGCCACCAGAAGAGTGCCAGGCGCCCCCTCTATGACGCGCATGGTAGGCTTCTAGCGGCCCTGTCCACCGCCTCTTGTAGCCTCTGATCCTATAAATTGCCTTCAACTCTAAAAGTCATGGGGACGGAGTTATTTTCCACGAAACATACAGAGAGGCATCGTCACCTCGAAAGTCCAATCTGGGGCTTGTGAGTCCTGCTCTAGCACCCTTCCGGAGAGGGGGGTCGTCATCGGAGGACTCTACATCGCCATGATCGCCTCCGGACAGATGTGTGAGTAGTTCATGTCGGGACTACCGGTCCATAGCAGTAGTTAGACGGTTGTTCTCTCCCTATGCCTCCATATTTAGAATCGCGTGAGCTTCCTCACATGATAGAGACCACCATTATGTAATTGTGCATGTTGTGTTTGCTGGGATCCGATGAACCATGAGATTATGATTATTATTTTCATGTCAATCTGAGATGATTCACTTATATTCGTAGAGAGTTTTAATCTTTTCTTGCTGTGCTCTCTGCTTTTTGTTATTACCTTGGCCACGTAGTTATTTCACCTCCAAGAGAGAGTTTATATGCTAGATTGTGGGTGCATGCCTCCTTGTTGCCTGCGCTTGAGTGACAAAAACATGCGGGGGAAGGATGTGATGTTGCCACTAGGGAGAAAACTGAGGTGCTCTTGTCTATGGATGAGAACCACTACTTACATTACGTACATATTCTTAATGCATTTGCCTATTGCACACAACGCAATCAATTTGGTGCTGCAACTTAATACCAGAGAGATTTCCTGCATGCCTTTTTTGACTGGACTTAGATATGGATGCTTGCTGGATAGCGGTCCATATGCCTTGATGTAATGCCTGCAATGTTAGAACCCGTGAATATATCTCGTCATAGTATTTTTTTACGTTCATGATTTCTCAATTGCCTAGCTGTAATTTGTTCGCCCACATGTTTGTTTTCTTTGGAGAGACACCACTAGTGAACCTATTGCCCTCGGTCCTATTTTCCTCATATTGCAACCTTCTTTTAAGCACTTTTCATACTTGTTTCCTCGTTGTTCCGTTTTTAATTTTATTGTTTTCAAGACTCTAAACGTTTAATTCTCCTAGTTCCAGCAAGACCGGAAGATTGACAACCTTCCGGAAAGTAGGGGCAAGAGAGTTTTTGTTTGTGTGCAGGTTCCACGCTTGGTCAACATCGATAAATGGTGTCGTTGATACAAGCAACTTTCTTCAAGACTACAAATTCCTACTGGTTCGATAAACTTTGGTTCCTTAACTGGGGAAAATTTCCGGTAGACTATATCATACCTTCCGCTTGGGGTCCCAACGGCGTGTGATCACGTCGGCATCACACCCACGCTTTATGCATCACCCCTTTGCACCAACTGAAGCAGACCGTGGAGCTAAGTTAAGAACAACATCACAAAGTTTCATCTCCATACGACCACCCAAATAACATGTGCGCTCGACCTATCTTGGGCTAGGGAAATGCATGACATACTGCGAGTCATTGATCGGTCTAGTAGGGCACCTCCATTGGTATTCAGGTATTCATTGAATTCCTAATCTATCTATTGTGGTAGGGTTTCCTTCAACAACAGTAATGACACTACTTCACACTCTATCTCTTTCCCTTGCTTAGTAGTAGAAGAATCAGGGAAGTAGAAAAGCCTTGGCCAGGGTACTGGAATGCGCACATAGCAGCAACGCAATTCCAGGGAAGCAGAACTTGGCAAATCTGAGCCATGTGGCCAAGCTTTCCACAACTCTCACACCGGATTGTTGGGCATCGAACTGCCAGGTAACCACTTACATAGCAATTGGTGCACACACAGCTGTAGGTGCGGTTTTGGCCATCACCGCCGATGCCGTAGGAGGTGCACCTGGACGTCCTCCTCCTTGACCTGGCTGCACACGAGGCTTCTCCTTGCTCTGCGCCTCTTTCGCAGCTACCACATCCCATAGGTCCGAGTGGGATCCCGACTGGCTACCATCCGATCCGAAGGAGGATCGTGGGGCCACACGTTGTTGCGGCCCTGAGGGAACTTCTAGGGTTGTCGTTGCGGCCATTTCCACCACCACCACCAGCGCCTCCCCCACCTTCCTTGCGCCCACCTGTGCGACCGCCTCGATCTCCCATCATTGAAGTCGTGCTCGGTTCGATTCGAGACCGCGGAGGAGACACCGCCACCTAGGCAAAGGATCTCAGGTCGCCTCCTGCCTTCCCCTCCACCGCCGAACGAATCAGGGTTTCTCTCCTCGGCGGAAACCCTAGGAGTGGATGTCCAGAAGTGGGACGAAGAGATTAGAGCTCAAATGGAAACGGTTCCCTAACGGAGTGCTTACCTACCCCCTTCTCCTCCCACCTGGGGGCCTATTGCTATAGCGGGTGGGCTGGTGTTCTCACACGGCCCCGGTACAGGACCGAGGATCTTGCCATGTGGTCCAATTGGTCCCTCTGGAGGATTTGTTGACGGATTCTCACGCTCCCTTTCCAGCGGTGGGACGACCAACGAAGGTTGCACCCGATGCGCTGGTAGCTCGATAACATCCCGACCACCACCTGCTATCTTCCTAGAGACAGCGCGCATCAACCACCTATTCCTTCTTGTAGAGGAGCACCAACCGCTCCACCGCACGTTGGAGAATCAACATCCCGGTCCGTGGGGATCTGATGCTGATGTTGGTGGTATCATGGACGTGAATGTCACCGCCCAGTGCACGATCGAATCAGGGACACTCCTCTTGTTGGATCTCAGGAGCCAATCTCCGTGCGACATCTCTCTCTCCTCAAAATCACTCCCGGCCTACTTTGATCTGCTTTCTCTATTTCCCCAAGGATAAGATATGTTCCAATTATTCAGCATACGTGTTTGTGTGCCACAAGGCCGTAACATCTCATAAGTACGGCGGTTTAGACCGTGGTGCAATAGTGAGTATTCATCATGTAGTATCGTGTTGTGCTTAATTGTTACTAATGGATAGCTCACTGAAAATACCATATGATTCTTTCTAAGTTTTAATTAAATGTCACCATTTCTACTTGAATTACAATTTTAGTTTATACAATTAGGGCTTAATTATCCATGTTTTGTCTTTGAGATGATTATCCGTGTTTTCAGAACACTTCATTATCCATTCGTGTTGGCTTGCGTGCCTTTTTTCTTGCAACTTCCGGTGTGTATTTGAATTAATTGAGGAACTCTGAACTAGCTGCACCTAATTCCGGGTCTACTGGAAATTAAGAAAACTTGTTTATAGTGGTAGCAAACCTTGTAGGAATTAGTATGTTAACAAGTTGGCTAGAAATTTTTAGGCAGGTTTGTGGCAACTTATCAAATTCCCCATGGCCAACCCCACAAAACTTTGTATGGGATAGTCCTATCCGTGAATATCTAGACATAAAACATATATGTATCATGCTCTTGAATTTAGATAACCATTTCTCTACGTGCGGAACTGGAAATGTGTCTGAACATAATTATTGGCTGGACTAAAATAAATTTGATGGTTTAAACATTTCTTTACACTACTTAAAAAGTGCCCTCTGCTATGGCAAAATAATCGAGATGGTCCAACAAAATAATCTAGTATGTCTATATTGCAAAGTGAAAAATCAAAAAGATATATTAGGGAAAACAAGGTAGCAGTTGACATGACTAAGATGGACACCAAATGATGTCAACAGTTTGTAATGAAATTCTGTTGCATCATATACAAAATTATGTTGTTGAACCGACCAATCAAAATCCAAATGTCCTTGTACAATTTCATTTGGGGAATATAGTATAATTTTAGGAGTTGCTGCTGGTATTCAAGTGATTAATTGAGAGGTACTCCCTCTATTCCAAATTGTAAGATGTATTAAATATTTTACTACAGACTACATACAAACTGAAAGACTGAATCTGCACATAAAAACATGTCTAGATACATCCAAATCAGAAAATAAAACATCTTATATTTTGGAACGGAGGGGACCTTAGTTTAATAACATTTGCAATTGATTGTATTGGTCAGAGGCTGGAGTAAATAAGAGTTTCTGAAACATTTCAGTAATATGATCGAACTGAATACTGTTGCTTGTACCGTTTCTAGACTATAAAGGGAGAAAAGTTATAGAAATTGAATCTTCAGGGGCTCAGGTTGTCAATTTTCTAGCCAACGTAAAACTATGTTTACTTCACCTAAATGAACAAATAGAGATGTAGAAGTTTGAGATGTGCTTAACACCAAAATCGGTCAACCATATTACGAGTGGGCATACTTCCGATGGATACAATGTTTTATATTTTCTTTATGGTCAAAATGACATGATAAAATAGGAAGAAACTGAAAACTGATTCACTAACTATGATTTGGCATATAAGATAATAAGTTGGAGAAGATAGTTAATCTTCTTTCCATTGTTTGTAATTAGGGAATGACCCAGTATGACCGTCTTTGTGGATCATCTCAGAATTACACATGCATTCCAGCAACTCTTGTATATAATTCTTTCATGTAGTACATCATAAATGCATCCATGAGCTTCTGAATTATCTATCAATCATCAACAAATTTTTATACTATACTACCATTGTTTTTATTACTATCATACTAAATGCTTCATTAGTAGGCTCTCATATCATATCGTTTTTCTCAGAAGGAATTAACCTTATTGTATCTGACTATAAGAATCTATCATTGATTCGACGATGAAAATGCATCGATTCAGATGATAGAAGCTTAAGATTGGAAATCAATATGCAACCATTGAAGTGTAATTTGTGAAAGTTGTAGAGTTTTGACATAGAAACTTTAACTTATGTAATTAATAATTTTAGGGAGATAAGTTTATTTAAGTTTTCTAGCTACTAAGAATTAGTATTTATTGAAATTATTTGTAGTAAACAAGCAGAACCATGAAAAATAATACTAAAAAGTTGTCTAGGGAAATAGCACATCTTTTAGTTTGGTATGCGTGATCATGAGGTAAATTATGGCAACAAGTCAGTGGAGAAAGGTAAGCAGATATGTAAGAACAAATACAAAATAACAATAGTACAATACACAGACACCAGATATAGCATGATGAACATCTTTTATTGGGGACATTTATAGGCCACAAAGTTACACACTTGTGATGCCATTATTTAACTATACTAGTTTTCACAACACTCGTCTTCACTTGGATGCCTTATTGATCGAAGATGACACCTCACCATTGTATGGGTATCTCTGGAAGCTCATTTGAGTAAATTAGGAGTGAATACACCGAAATCTTCTCCCCTGTTGTTTTCAGGTTGCGTGCTTCCTGCCTAGAAATTCTGTACGCATTGGCAAGAACATCAACAGGCAAAGCACGGAGGATGGAGGATTTTCCTGCGATATGACTAACCATGGAGTTTGCATTAGTCTTGAATGAAATGTACTGGGCTCCTTCACGCTCTGCCTTCTTGAGAACAACGAAGTGTTGTGGTATGATAGAAGCTCCGCGACGAAGACATCATTGAATACAGTTTGACCATTATTATTAACGACTTGAACTCGAGCATGTCCTTGGATCATGTACACGACACTATGTGCATTAATGTTCCAGAATGGTGAAAGAACCGCGTTCTGCAATAGAAATTATTTTATGTCATATTATTAACAGTTTGTCATGAAAATTAGAATATCTAATAATAATATATTGTGTTGAACGTAGTATCATATATACCTGGTATAGATTTACTCTTGTAGCACTCATCTGCACGAGATTAAGGATGGGGAAATTCTTGCTGTAAAGACGTGTTATCCTGCCAGCACGAGGTTGTATGTGTCGGCACGTTTGGGGTTTTCGATTTTTCCTTGCCTCCAAGGAACAAAATTCTCTTCTAAACCATTGAAAACTTTCGTCCCCTGACTGTCCTCTCTGGAATTGAGTCGGCCGTCTTTCCCCTGGGTTGATTGTTCTTCCTGGTATTGTGCTGATTGCCCTTCGTGATGTTGTATTGGTTGGTAGGCTTGTTGTTGTAGTTGTTCTTGCTGGGACACAATAGGCTTCAAGAATTGAAGGCCTTGACTCACACGAATTATCTCTCCTCTTTGGTCATTTTGACTCTGGATTCTTCGTGCAGTTTGCTGGCTGATGCCCAAAGCTTCACTAAGAAGTTGGATACTTAATCCATTGAATATGTTTTGTCCAAATTGTTGCTCTTTCTTACTGTTACCAGCTAACAAGAAATCCTGAAATTTCATGTTCACGAAGTAAATAATTCAATAATATTCCAATAATGACAAATAAATTATGTTGATTAGTTCAGATACATGTATAGTTACCTTTTGTCTTGGTTCAAGCTGATTAGCATTGTTGTTTACGTCAAAGACATAGACAGCTACAATTGGTCGCCATCATTGTAGCACCAATGTACAATACCAGCTGGAAGCGCAACAACGTCTCCTTGTTTGAAGCGGTGAACTCTCTGGTGCTCATCCTTAAACTGCTGGCTTTGGCTTTGACCCTCAGTTAAGTCTGATTGATCAAATGGTTGGAACTGTTGTTGGAAGGTCGCTGGGCATCCAGGGAATGTCAACCCTGCGAAACCACTACCTACAAGAAACATGTGTGTTTGAACATAAAAAACCTTTTCGATGCGGATGTAACATTTTTCACATACAAACTCCTATGTGCAACACAAGGATGCAATTGTGCTATTCAAATAAAAAACCAACCTTGAAGGATGTACACCAATCCAGGAGCATTGTGATAGCGAGGTAACAAGAGTCCTTGAGGCTCGATAACCCGACGGATGACAGATACACCAGTACAACGAAATTGTTCATTCTGCTCATCGAAGTACTCGGTGATGCCTGCCTGAGACCTCACTTGTCGAACTGGTTCAAATGCTTGTAGCCTATCGAATCTACAGCCCCTTACACCTCCTTGCCGAGAGCTTTGCCATGGAGTGAAGCTCTGCCCGAACAACTGAGCCATAGATCCATTGCACAAGAGAAACAAGCAAAACAACACCGTTGGAAAACTAGTAGGTGCCATGATTGTATGAACAGAATGGAGAAGGTTGGTTGATGCTAGTTTCATGAATGAAACTAGTTTTTTATAGCCATAAGAAGTAGGTTAGGATGCAGATCGTGACAAAAATCGTTAATATTGGACAAGAAGATATGTATGGTGACTTGGACATTAGAATGTGAATAGTTATAGATTTCTCTTAGAAGATATGTGTTTCTTTCTGTATACAGCTAGTGCCGACTCACAAAGCTAGCACCACATTTTATACATTGTGTGATATCTAATCCAACACATGACATTTTCTACAACTTATTTTGTCCATTGTGACTCTTTTTTATGGCCCACAACAACTATCTAGATACTTTTTGTCGATGTTGCCAAAAACCCATGACTTGAGTCTATCTATATAGCATAGTATAAAGTGGATGACTCATGGCCACGTTGACACAAGCATACACCATGGATAAGAAAATTGTAATAATGTATACACAATTAGTAGATAGAAAGATAGTGTACAAAAAAATCTGGTTATTTAGCTGACGCCAAAGTTCCATAAAATACGCCAGATAGAAATGAGTTGCAAAGTGCTATTTGTTCAGATTCCGGCCCAATCAGTATTGCTATAAACTGAATGGACAGGGTTCTTCTTTAATAAAAAAAATGTCACCCGGAGAGAGTGCATCCCCACCCAACTTTTATCGTTTTATGTCTATAAATATTTGCAAACAAAAATAACTTGGGCTCTGAACCAGAAAGATGGAGCCGGACTGAAAAAGGTAAGACAAAAAGTAGACACACAAAACAAATTGAAGGGGAAATAAAAGAGCTTCCAAAATCTAGAGCAAAACTATTGAGTGCAGCTGAGTGTGACCAAGCCCAAGTAATTAGAAAGGAGTCCATATACACATGGTGCGTGAATCGAGTTAGAAGTTTGAATGGCCCATACTAGCCTAGCCTAGCTATATAAGGCAATGAAACTGGAAGCATCAGCCCATTCATGTACATATTTCGGTCGAGGCATCAATCAATCCCCATGGTTGTTCGAGAATAGCTAAAAACACATACTACCTGCGAAATCGCCAAACGGACGTACCCGGCCTGCCCTGCTCTGTCCAGGTTGAGTTAATCTAACTCGGGGAGCTTTAATGCACTTTCATTTTTCAATTATTTTATTTTGGATCCTTGGGAAATCTGGCAACTTCTTTGCGAAGCATCGCCTGAAACAAACACACATTCTCAGATGAAAAAGCATCAACACAAAAGTAGAGAGTCGCACAGTATATCTAGCCAGCATAAGTCCCTAATTATCTTGCCAACATAAGTTCGGTGATGCGCCTCTCTTCTTGGTCCACCGTGTTGGCGTGTGTATACACTCTCATGCTTTCCTTTACATAGTGAGGGAGTGACATGGAGAGACCCACGATGGGGTTCTTCATCTCTACCTGGATTTCTCAAGAGGAAACCAGCACCCAAATAATACTGGTGTGCGCTTGAGTCGGCCTTCGATTTCGTCCATAAAGCAGTACTCAAATATTTAGGAGCCCTCAAAGCAGGCCCTAGAAAATTCAATCAGCTTGCAGACCAGCATGCGCGCCCATTGGTTAAATTGTGGCCTTTGGCAACTATACAAGAGAGAGCCGAAGACCACCATGCACCTCATGTTCCAATGTACATAATTTGGATTGGCTGGACATCAAGGATTGGATCGGATTGGCGAATTTCGACACCGCTCAATGGCACTTTCACGCTTCTGTGGAGGAGCAATGGTGTGCCATCACCGGGGCCCTTGGCAACCAGCGTAAATGATTCACTTCTTTGGTCCTTTATCATGGCTTGGAAGATTTGGAACGAGCGCAATGCACATGTTTAGGAAGGTGACCTTCATGCCTTCCGTCGTCATCTCTTGCATTAGGCGGAATGTCGCCCTTTGGTGGGTGGGGGGAGGGGGTTTGGGAAAGACGTGATCTCTCTAATGCCGCGAGAGTAGGCCTTTATATCCAAGCCTTCGGCTTGATTAATTTTTTGTAACTTAAACCCTCTTAATCAATGAAATAGACAAATCATTTGCCTTAGTCTTTCGAATAAGTCATTTGTCTATCTGTTGGGGTCATTTACGTCAGAGTACGCCTGCTTCAATGTCTCGCCTACTCTAATAGCCCGCGCAGAGCCGTATCCGGAGGTAGAATGTTGTGCCACCCCGGGATCGACCGATGGTGGTAGTGACAGTCGACCGGTGCTCGCGCTAGAAAGCTCCGACGCACATGTTAGATTTGGTCGAGGAGGTGTTGTACGGGTCCATGCTAGACCTGGAGATGGAGCGGGAGAGGATGGTAGAGTGGGCATTGGCTAGGGTTTAGCGCGACTGACGTAGAGTTTTTTTTTCTAGGATCTTGAGGCGCATGTCCCTGTAGCTAGTAGGCGATGGCGACCCGCGCGGGCGCTCACCGTGACGGCATTGTCCGACGACGAGTCCGACTTGGAGGATGCGGGGATGGGTTCATCGATGTTGTCCGGTTGCTCGACACCAAGACCGGCAGCGGGATATCTGTTGCTCGAGTCTAGTGGGCAACCAAAGAAGAGAGGAGGAGATTGCGGCGCAGCGGCTGCCGGATCGCCAATTGCAGGTACTTCCATCGCTCACTCGTCCTTCTTCCCCCCTCTAGAAACGTGATGAGGGCAATGTCGGAGGGTTGAGATCTAGTTGCCGGTGTTTCTGCCGTCCACCTTTGATCTTGGTGGCGTCATAAGGGCGGCGAAGTGGACATGGGTCCATTGGAAAAAGCGACGCGTGCGAGGTATGACCAGCGTCATCCATTGATCTCACTGGAGATTGTCAGGACACGTGATTCCTCTATGGCTGGAAAAATAGGATCAGCGGATCCGGTGTGTCGAAACGAGCAATGGTCATCAGACTAGAGAGGCTCGCGAGGTTCACTGGCCGTTGGGCCTTGAAACCTCTCCCGCAGGTCACCCTCGACGCTCGGGCTGCGGAATTGAAAATGTGGGGCCCGGGCGAGTTGTCGGTTCCTGGGCATGTGCTGGAAAACAAGGAGGATTAGGACTCCGCGTAGGTTTCGTATCGCAGAGAACTAATCTTTCCATCCCACGACTATGCGGTCGCTTCGCCTCCCTAGCATTCCCAGGAAAAGGTGTCCCTCCCGAGCAGCGACGGGTCGGAGATCAAGGCAGAGGGGGTGGTTTTCGAACGTTTGAGGAAGGGGTTCGCCGGTCTTCCGCAGGGAAAACCCCGCATGGTGTGGGTGGCGGTAGGGTGATGGGAGGTCGGGGGCTGGGCGTCGGTGCTGGTTTCGCAGCCGGGGGTGCCGATGCTGGATTCACGATCGGGAAATCCGATGCTGGTTTTGCGTCCGGGGGCACCGGCGGTGGCTGGTGGCGCCCTTGGAGGTGTCGGTGGTGGCCAGGCCATCGGTGGCGTCGATGTTGATCAAGCTCCAATGGCGTTCAACGCTGGTGTGGCTCGTGGTGTGCATAGCGGAGGACAACAGCGGTTTGGTCAGCAGAATAATGCACGTGGACGTTATCGGTATGATCAGGGCAGAGGGTTCGGACGTGGAAGAGGCAGGGCTCGTGGCTATGGCCATGGTCGTTTCGCTCGAGGTGGTGGCGGCCGGAGGATGGCTTCGGTGGTTCCCTATCCTAAATGCTGCGGTTCCACCTCCGACGCAACAGTGGCTATGGTGTCTATCAAAAAAAAAAAAACAGTGGCTATGGTGGTTGCTTCGGCTGCGGCTCAGCCTATTGTTCAGCCGACTGTGACTACCGCTCCTCCCGTGGTGGCTGCAGCAAGGGTAGATGGCAGAAAGAGGTTAGTCTCTACGGATCAGTTATCGGAGGCTCTGAAGAAGACTAAAAAGTACAAGCATAAGTGTTTTCGATGTGGTTTGCCTGGAGACGGTCTTGGAGATTGCTCAACAGTCATTTGTGACATCTGCGAGGGTCCTACGCACGGGAGGGGCCATGTCCGTTGTTGTCTGCACCTAAGTTTGAGCTTATTACCTATGGCTATGCGCATGAGGAGTTGCTATTCTTTGGTTTCCCATGCTTACAGTCTTATCGGCCTATAGGGATATGACGATCCCGCATATTTGGTTGGCATCTTTGGTTGTTACCCATCGGTTGGCATCTTTGGTTGTTACCCATATAGGGAGATGACGATCCCGCATATTACCACTCAGTTGAGGAGGTTGGTTCCAACCGAGCAGTTCCAGTGGGATGTTCGGCATGCGGGTCACAACTCACAACATATTTAAGGTGTTGTTTCCATCTAAACAAGAGATGGAGAGGTTACAGGTCTTTGGTACTTGCAAGGTGCCCAACAACTCATGTGAGATGACTTTTGACCACTGGACAAAGAAGATTGAGCTCATTTTCACATTACCTCACTTTTGGATCAGAGTATCTGGTATTCCAGAGGATCACATTGGTGATTACCTGGCTCTCTGGGCAGTGGGTTTTCTACTTGGGAATACCTCGAAGATCAATATGGCATATACTCGAGATCATAAGATACTTCGGATCAGAGTGGGATGTTTGAATTACACCAAAATTCCACTCATATATCCTTTGTTTATAAAGGATGGCCTATTTAGCTTGGTTTTGAGGTGGAGGGTGAGGAGAACTTTTTGTTGGAGAATATTTCTATGGCGGATGCTCCTTGTTATGATGGCGAGAATGATGATTTGGGTGATGATTTTATGGGGGTGGAGGAGTAAAGAGGCAAGGGAGAACTAGGATTGGAACAAATCACACTCCCCCTCCTCTTGATAGGAGGAACCCATCCTCCTAGGACAAATCACTTCCACTTCGAGACTTTTTGGATTGAGCGAGAATCCTTTGTGGAAGCGGTCCAAGAGAAATGGACTGTGGCTGCCGAGAATCCACCATACCTCTTTAATGTGGTGGATGCCTAGCACCATTGTGCCCAAATGACTCGCAAATTCATGCGGGGTTTGGGAGCTAACCTTGGAGCTGAGGTGCGGAAGAGGAAGGCTATTAAAGGCTGTTGAAACACCTCTTTTCTTGGTAGCCTAGTGATACGTCATAAACGTATCCTTAATTTCTGATGTTCCATGTTGTTTTATTATTGTTTCCCACATGTTTTCTATACACTTTATGTCATTTTTATCGATTTTTCGGACTAACCTATTGACAAGATGTCACAAAGCCAGTTCCATGTTTTCTGTTGTTTTTAGTTTCATAAAAGTTGTTCTGGAAATATTCTCGGAATTGGAAAATTCAAAGCTCGGAAGTCTTTGAAGTCCCGAAGGTTCCACGAAGTCCCGAAGAGACCCGGAGGGGGGCCTCAGGGGGGCCACACCATAGGGCGCCCCCCCCCCCCCCCCCCTTGGCCACGCCGAGGGGTAGTGTGGGGCCCCCAGGGCTTCACCGCCTTTGCATGTTTGCCTATATAATCTCCGCAATACATAAACCCTATGGAGATCCCACCTTTACCCGAGAAACATCCGAGGCCGCTGTCACCGTCATCCCGAGATTGGAAGGGTTCTGGAGCTCTCCCCGGCACCCTGCCGGAGGGGGAAATCATCACCGGAGGGGTCTACATCACCATGCCCTCCTCTGAAGTGAGTGATAGTCATCCCCTGGACTACGGGTCCATAGCAGTAGCTATATGGTTGTTCTCTCCACTTTGTACCCCATGTTTAGATCTTGTGAGCTGCCTATCATGATCAAGATCATCTTTATGTAATGCTACATGTTGTGTTTGCTAGGATCTGATGAATGTTGAATGCTATGTCTTTTGAATATCGATCTACCATGTTATCTTCATCTTATGTTATTTATGATCTTGCATGCTCTCTGTTGCTAGTAGATGCTTTGGCCAAGTAGATGCTAGTAACTCCAAGAGGGAGTATTTATGATCGATAGTGGGTTCATGCCTCCTTTTCATCTGTGCTCGAGTGACAGAAACATAACGGATGGAGGATGTGCTTTTGCCATTAGGGAGAAAACAACAATGCTTTGTCTAAGGATGATGTTATTGTTTACATTACCCACTTTTCTTACTGCGATTATCTGTTTCTTGCAACTTAATACCCAATGTTTGTTCGGATGATATTCGAAGGGTGGATTTTTAGTCATAGATGTAGTTGGATAACGGTCTATGTATCTTGTTGTAATGCCCACATGAATCACATAGTAATCTTCATGTCTTGCATATGCACTACAATGCAGCCTTCATTTCTGTCAATTGCATGTTGTAATTTGTTCATCACACATGTTAGTTATCTTTGTCGGAGAGACACCACTAGTGAACTGTGGACCCCGGTCCTTTTTCCTCATACTGATAAACACCTACTGCTTTCATACTGCTCTGATACTATTACTACTGTTTTCCACACCATACATTTAACCTCTTTGTGTTCAGCAAAACCGGTGAGATTGACAACCTCACTGCTTCGTTGGGAAAAAGTGATTTGATTGTGTTGTGCAGGTTCCATGTTGCTTCTGAACCGGTAGTGCACCCTGCCATCTCAGCTGCTTCACCTTCTCAAGTTACTCCTTCCTCCTACTGGTCGATTTAACCTTGGTTTCTTTCTGAGGGAAACTTGCTACTGTTCTCTTCATACCTTCCTCTTGGGGTCTCCCAACGAACGTGTGTATCACGCGCATCAAGCTAATTTTGTTGGCCGTTGTCAAAGAGGAAGAGAATTTTTGCAGGGGAGTCTCTCAATTCCAATCTATTTTCTTTGTATTTGTTTTGCTTAGTTTATTTTATTTTGTCTTGTTTGCTTCTCTTTATCAAAAAACACAAAAAAAAATTAGTTCTTATTTTAGCTGTAGTTTTATTCCGGGTTTAATCTTGCTTTGTCATGTTTGCTATCAATGGTTGATGTCTTTGAAACTAGATCTTATAGGCAAGGTGGGTTCACAGATGAACAACAAAAATATTATAAGGAACACCGCTTGTCACAAAAATGGATACACTTATGGGAGCAAATTAATAAATTGCATTACTATGCTAAAAACTTGTGCTCTACTTATTATGTTACTTATTGCTTTGATAAATCTTGCTGCTGTAGGAGGTATAAACACCTCCCTTTTTATGATGATGTTATCATATCTTCTTATGTTAAGCGAAATTATGAATTATATTATGTGGAACAAATTGAAGAATTTATTGCTTTGAAGGGTGCATTCGAAATTGCCTATTTACTTGAAAGTATTGATGATGCACCTTATAAATGCAAGATTTATGCTATACTTGAATATTTCTTTGATAATTACAAGGATTGTAATTACTACATAATGGAATATCTTACTAAATGCTCTCAATCTAAGGAAGAGGCTAATGCCTTGCAGGAACCTATGGAAGAAGAAACTGTTGAATCTGGAAGCTCATTGGATGAAAAAGAGGAGGAGAGTGATGATCAAGAGGAGGAAGAATGGAGCTACCCATGTCTACCTCCAAATGATAGTAACTCTTTAACTCATACATTATTTGATGAAATTTATACTTGCTATACTTGTGACCTTGATACTACTATGAATGAAACTTGTGAGAATGATATTGCTACTGTTATTTATGATAATCCATGCTACTTGGATAAATCTTATGATAATGCTCTTGATGATGGTCCTATGTTACTTTATGTTATAAATTATAATGCTACTGAAAATAGGATTGCTATAATGTGTCCTATACCTTTTATGAGTGATCAATCATCTTGTTTTGATATTGCTAAAAGTGGGGGAAAAGAAGAGCTGGTTTTAAATTTTGATCCCACTATTTTTGAGCTTGATATGAATTGTGTGCTTTTAGACCATGACAAACATGCTTTATGTGATAATTGTGTTGTTGAGTTTGTTCATGATGCTACTAAAAATTATTATGAGAGAGTAAAATATGGTTGTAGGAATTTTCATGTTATTAAAACACCTCTATTTTTGTTGAAAGTTTTGAAGTTGCTCTTGTTCTACTTTCCCATGATTTCTAGTTTGAGCTTCTTTAATTTATTTATTTACAATATTCCTATTCATAGGAAGTGGGTTAGACTTAAATTTATTTTACATTTGCTTAATGATGCTCTCTTTTGCTTCAATTCATATTTATTATATGAGCACCCACTTGATTCCACTTTTCTAGGCCTAGCTAAAAGGCGTTAAAGAAAAGCACTTCTTGGGAGATAACCCATGGTTTTATTTTTGCTTTGTTTTTCTCTGTTTTCTTTGAGTCAAGGGGTGTTATACTTCTGTAGAAACTCCTTTGTATATTTGTTTTCATGTTTTACTAGTGCCAAGTAAGGTTTCTGATGAGAGTTGGAGTTGGTTTTCGGATTTCTGCGCAGGAAACAGATTTCTGTTGTCGACCGTAAAAAATCGTATAAAATCCTGGAAGATCAGAATGATCTGATTTTTTTTTCTTATTCCTCAGCTAATTACGCAACCATTTCGTTCTTTGTGTTTTTCTATCAGAGCAACATAAGTGCCTCGAAATTTTTTGTCTTTACAGACAGTTCTGGTTTTGACAAATTCTGCCATTTTTCTTACATTTGCTCTTTTGCGATGTCAAGTGGATTTCTTTGCTTCACGAAACATCAGTGGCTGTAGCTAATGTTTAGAAGTATCAATATCACTTGTTCCATACAGAACCAATGGATTTTTAATCGTTGCACTAACCCTCTAATGCCAATTACTGTTTGAGTGTGCTCTGAAGGAAGTTTTCAAGGGTCAAGAGAAGAGGTGATATATGTGATCAAGAAGAGTGCAAGGTCAAAGCTTGGGGATGCGCCCGTGGTTCATCCAAGCATATTTTTAGAAGACTCAAGCATCTAAACTTTGGGATTCCCAAGGCATCCCCTTCTTCATCAACTATCTATCAGGTCACTTCTCGTGAAACTATATTTTTATTCGGTCACATCATATGAAGTTTACTTGGAGCGCCTGTTTGTTTTTCTTTTGTTTTCTTTTGTTTTCCTTGCTGAAATAATATAGTTTCAACCTAGCATTATTTGTTTGGGAGAGATACACGCTCCTCTTTTTCGTTTGAATACTTGATATGCTAGTATTCTTAGTTTTCCTTCTAGTTGCTGCAAAAATTCATGTTTAGCTCTTGTTTTCATTGCATCTCTTATTCAGAACTGTTAGTTTTAGTAGTGTTATGTGAGTCCTCTCATGATTGCTTGTTTTAGCATGTAGAGAGTTTTTGTTAAAGCATGATTTGTATAGTGCTTGTTGGGAACAGAAACTGCTGCTTGAGGTAGAATTTTTAACAGTGCAAGTAGAAGCTAGTATAGACTGTGGCGAGAACTTTTTCATATCATGCTAGATATTATTTTAGTTTTAAAGCCTTGTGGTTATTGAGTAGCATGATTATCCTCAAATAGTTGAGAGTGTTTAATGTGCCATTGAAAGAATGATGAGTTGTTCTTGTCATATTGAAGCATAAATTTGTGGTGTTCTCCTTTGGATGTTTTATTTGGTTGACTTGGCGCATGCTCACACCATGTTTATGACTATGAACCAAACATGAATAGCCTCTATGATCGTTTATTTTTTGAACTTGTTGTACCACTTATGCTTTGAATAATGATGTTTATGTCGCTATGCATGATTATGGCTCTTATGCTCTCTTGATTTGTCGCTCCCAGTCTTTTGCTAGCCTCCACCTGTACTGAGTATGAGCTCTACTCGTGCATCCAACTCCCTTAAACCAAAGTTTTCCCATTGTGTCCACCATACCTACCTACATGTGGTAATTAACCGCCACTCCAAAGTAAATTGCTCATGTGTTACCTTTAAAACTTTCAAAATTACTCCTATTTGGTGCTCCTATTTTAGCTCATGAGGACGTAAATAGAGAATCTTTATCTTACTTGTTGATTGGACTTTCACACCCTGGACTAGTGGCTTTATCCGCTTATCCAATGATAGAAGAGATGGTTGCGGGGTGCCCAGCCCCAAATTAGTAAAACAAATTCTGTTCACTATTTTTGCCCCTGATTTATCAGTCAAAGCATAATTGTGTAAACAAAAGAGAAAGGGGGCGACCTTCTACCCAGATGTGTCCTTCTATGGGATCCGCTCTTGTGAAGTCTAGTTGGCTTGTGACGTACTGTATTCTCTGTTTACCATTCGTTGACATAAGCATACACCTCTCTTAAAATATAGACACTCCTCGACGGTATGTGATTGTTGGCAGGCACCCCAAAGATTCGGTTAGCCATGGTTTGTGAAAGATGGTTGGGATTAGTGTCAAGTTTTTATACCTCTGTTTAATAAAATAAAAGCTGTAGCACATGAGTTGATCCCTGCTTCCCTCTGCGAAGGGTCTTTCTTTTACTTTTATGTTGAGTCTCCATCTTCTAACTTTATGCACAGTTGAGAGAGCAATTTTTCCATTCTGAGTTTTATGTGCATTTGTCCCAGAAACATTATTGATTGATTCATGATGTGTTATTGCTAGTTCTGTAATTATTTGTTCTAGTCTTACTCATGAACTTTGAAGTTGTCCTGGCATTTATGTTTTGCCCCAGTCTTAAGGACTAGCGAAATATCACTTTGACATGCTTTCTCTATACTTGAAACAAACGTATATGTTTCTTTGCATTGTTATTCATGATCTTTTCTTTGAGTTCTTCTCATGATGCAAAGCGATTGCTATGCTTTATTATTAAAGTTTTATTTATCATGCTTGTGTTGAAGTTCTATGATCTCAGCTTACTTATGCTTTTACATTATTGATGATTAAGTTATGTTGGTAGCATGTCACCTCAGAAATTATTCTGTTTTTATCGATTACCTACTCGAGGACGAGTAAGAACTAAGCTTAATATGTTGTTTTCTTATTGTATCCCACATGTTTGCTATACACTTTATGTCATTTTTATATATTTTCCGGACTAACCTACTGACAAGATGCAACAGAGCGAGTTCCCTGTTTTGTGATGTTTTTAGTTTTAGAAAAGTTGTTTTGGAAATATTCTCGGAATTGGAAAATTCGAAGCCCGGAAGTCTTAGAATTCCGGAAGGTTCCACGGAGTCCCGAAGAGACCCGGAGGGGGGCCTCAGGGGGCCCACACCATAGGGAGGCGCCCCCTTCCCCCCCCCCCCCCCCGCTTGCCTGCGCTGGGGGTGGTGTGGGGCCGCCAGGGCTCCACCGCCTTTGCCCTTTTACCTATATAATCCCCCAAGACGTAAACCCTAAGGAGATCCCACCTTTTCCTAAGAACTGTTGGAGCGCGTAGAGATAAACAAAACTTTTTCCTATGCGGTACTTCCAAGATCTAGCCGAGGTAGCAGGCCACGATGATTACCACTAGACGCGCGGTTGCGGATTATCGATGCAGCGCGTCGGGGCAGTGCAGTCCCACGATCCGATCCAGCCGATCCAATCCCGCGATCGTCGAAGTGCTAAACGTACAGCACCTCTGCCAGTATCCACACGTACGAGGAGGAGCTCCGACGGCAGACTGCTAGGTCTGGTGCGACGGCTGGACTGAGTGGGGCTAGGGTTCCCAACGCATGGGAGTGGACTAACGTGCCCGCTGGGCAACCTGCACCCCTCTTTAAATAGAAAATGGTAGTGGGCTTCACAACACTTGCGTCCCATTCCCTCTGTGAGTCTGACTCGCAAACTCAGTCCATTTCCGGTTCGGGTCCAACCCGACCAATACTTGCTCCCGCTCTTAAGTGTGTGACCCTGCAGGCTCATGGCGACTTGGACACGATTGGAGTACGACTGTCAATCGATCAATCGGTAGCGGCTCCTAGCAGAACGTGCCGACTCCCAAGTCCCATTGAGTCATGACGACAAACCTTTCAATGTGACATTCATCTTAGTCCCTTTTGCCTCACGATATAACTTGTCGAACTATAGGCGATGTATCGTCATCCCTTTAATAGTTCAACTCTCTTCTCGATCCGTGATATGTGATTCATCTGACTAACTCTTAGTCAACAGACACAGTTAACACTTAACTGAGTCGCGCATGGCCATGCTTCCTGAATCATATCACTCGAGAGGGACCAAAGAATATCTCTCCATTCGGAGGGGCAAAATCCCATCTTGATTATCCACATCACGCAGCTTGTTTCTCATTCGACCCGAACTCTGCCTTTATAACTGCCTTGTCACAGAGCAGCGTTTAACAGAACCTAAGTCGGTGATCCACAGCTCGGATTGTGCGACAACCTCGGGTCTAAGGATTACATTGATTGATACATGCAAATGACGACTTGCTCGTTGCATCTCAATGTGGGTCAGTCCGACTTGCTAAACTCTTTAGCCAAGTCCGTGATCGTTGGAATGGCATCACCATGCCCATGACAAGTGGAACCGTGTCATCAGCCAACACTCACATTAGTCTAGGGTGTGTGTCCAGCATAACCTTGATGACCAAGGACAATCTAGTATGAACAACATGAATACATAGTTCCACAATCGAATCATATATTCAATGACATGTATCAGATGTTCAAAACAAGGACGACTTAATAACTTTATGAATGCATTGGGAATTATATCATACATGATTGCCAATAGGGCATATTCCCAACAGTCTCCCCCTTGCACTAGAGTCAATCATCCTGACATCATATGCCTAGGCATCTAATGCCCATACCTCTCGTGTGCGCGTTATGCTTAGGTTGTGGTAGCGCCTTTGTCAACGGATCTGCAATGTTTGCATCTGTGTGTACTTTGCATAACTAGATATCACCTTGTTCGACAAACTGGCGAATGAGGTGGTACCGCATGAGTATATGTTTGTTCTTCTGGTGTTTTCTAGGTTCCTTGACTTGTGCGATAGCACCATTGTTGTCACAATATACGTCCAAAGGATTGGACGCGCCCTGAACCACACCAAGATCTATCAGGAGGTTCCTGATCCAAACAGCTTCCTTTGCAGCCTCTAAGGCAGCAATATACTCAGCCTCTGTTGTAGATGCAGACACCGTATCTTGCTTGGAACTCTTCCAGCTCACAGCCCCTCCGTGCATTACGAACACATATCCAGATTGTGAACGAGAATCATCTGAGTCGGTGAGATAACTTCCATCAGTGTAACCCTTTACACTGAATTCCTCATCACCTCCATAAACTAGGAACATTTCCTTAGTCCTTCTCAAGTACTTAAGGATGTTTTTAACCGCTGCCCAGTGGGCTTCGCCAGGGTCAGCCTGATATCTGCTCGTAACACTTAGAGCATAGGAAACATCTAGCCTAGTACAAATCATGGCATACATGATGGATCCGATTGCCGAAGCATACGGGATCACACTCATCCGACTTCGCTCATCAGTCGTCGAAGGACACTGAGTCTTGCTAAGTTTTATGCCATGTGACATCAGCAAGAATCCCTTCTTGGACTCTTCCATTTTGAATTTCTTCAAAACTTTGTCCAGATATGTACTCTGACTCAATCCAATGAGCTGCCTTGATCTATCTCTATAGATCCTGATTCCTAATATGTAAGTCGCCTCACCCAAATCCTTCGTTGAGAAACTCCTTTCCAATGACTCTTTGGTTTCTTGCAACATCATGACATCATTTCCAATCAGTAATATGTCGTCCACATATAAGATTAGAAAATTTACTTTGCTCCCACTAAACTTCTTGTATAAACAAGAATCATGATCGCTCTTGATGAAGCCAAACGATTTGACTACCTCATCAAAGCGAATGTTCCAACTCCAAGATGCTTGCTTCAACCCATAAATGGATTTCTGAAGCTTGCATACCTTGTCAGCATTAGCCGGATCGACAAAACCTTCGGGCTGTATCATATACACGTCCTTAGTTAAATTTCCATTAAGGAAAACCGTCTTGACATCCATCTTCCATATCTCATAGTCGAAATAGGCTGCTATGGCTAACATGATCCGAATTGATTTAACGATCGCTACGGGCGAGAAGGTCTCGTCGTAGTCAACTCCTTGAACCTGTCGGAACCCCTTCGCGACAAGTCGTGCTTTATAGACGGAAATATTTCCATCCATATCAATTTTCTTCTTAAATACCCATTTGCACTCGACGGGTCTTGCACCGTTAGGCAGATCAACCAAATTCCAAACTTGGTTTTCATCCATGGACTTTAACTCGGATCTCATGGCTCCAAGCCATGACTCGGAATCAGATCCCACCATCGCTTCCGAATAAGTTGCCGGCTCATTACTGTCTAACAGTAAAACATCACGAGCATTTTGTAATCTGGCAGATCTCCATGGTTCAGGTGCTGTTACCGGCGTAGGTACCACGACTAGCTTAGCCTCCAAGGCCCTTGCCAACTCGCCCCTAGCTGGTTCTTCTCGAATTTCTTCGAGTTGCACTGTGCTCCCACTGACTCCCCAACTGTGAAACTCTTTCTCAAGGAAGACACCATTCCGAGCGACAAACACTTTGCCCTCTTCCCGGTTGTAGAAGTAGTATCCTAAGATTTCCCTCGGATACCCCACGTAAATACACTTATCCGACTTGGGCGTGAGCTTGTCCGACTGAAGTCGCTTGACAAATGCTTCACAACCCCAAATCTTAAGAAAAGACAAACTTGGCCTCTTGCCAGTCCACATCTCATGTGGTGTCTTCTCTACTGACTTTGATGGTACTCTGTTTAGTGTGAACGCTGTAGTTTCTAGACAATAACCCCAAAATGATAAAGGTAGATTTGTTTGACTCATCATTGATCGTACGATGTCGAACAAGGTCCGATTTCTCCGTTCTGATACACCGTTTCTCTGCGGTGTACCTGGCGGAGTGAGTTGAGGAACTATTCCACAGCTCTTTAGATGCTCATCAAACTCATGGCTCAGGTACTCGCCTCCACGGGCCGACCGTAGAAACTTTATTTTCTTGCCGAGTTGATTTTGTACCTCACTCTGGAATTCCTTGAACTTTTCAAAGGCTTCCGACTTGTGTTCCATTAAATAGATATATCCATACCTACTCAAATCATCAGGGAAGGTAATGAAGTACTCATAACCACCTCTGGCTGTCGTGCTCATTGGACCACATACATCACTATGTATTAGTTCCAACAAGTCGGACGCCCTTTCGCAACTCCTTGCAACAGGTGTCTTGGTCATTTTGCCTAGTAGGCATGATTCGCATGTCTCGAATGACTCTAATTCAAACGAAGTTAGAAGTCCATCATCATGAAGCTTCTTCATGCGCTTCCAACTTATATGACCAAGCCGACAGTGCCAAAAGTAAGTCATATTCAGATCATTTGGTTTCAACCTTTTAACATTTATGTTATAGACCGATTCACTATCAAGATTCAAAATAAATAACCCGTTCTGAACGGGTGCAAAGCCATGAAACATATCTTTCAAATATAAAGAACAACCATTATTCTTAATATTCGACTCATAACCTTATCTCATCAAACATGAGGCGGAAATAATGTTCCGACTAAGCACTGGAACATAATAACAATTATTTAGTTCCATTAAAAATCCTGAAGGTAAATGAAGTTGCATCGTGCCGACTTCCAACGCAGCGACTCTCGCCTTGTTGCCGACCCAAATATCAACCTCTTCTCTTGCCACACTCCTAGTTCTTACCAGTCCATGCAACGAGTTGCATATGTGAATAATTGATCCGGTATCATATACCCAAGAACTATTAGACACATCAGCAAGATAAATGTCTATAACATTGCACACAAGTGTACCTCAGTCGGAAGTCATACCTCCACTCTTGGCTCTGTCAGCCAAATACTTGGTGCAGTTCCTCTTCCAGTGGCCATCCTGCTTACAATAGAAGCAATTGGCTCCGGCTGTAGGAGAAGGCTTAGTCTTTGAGGAAGATCTCTGGACAGGGCCATGGGCGTTGCCTTCTGACTTATCCTTCTTCTTCTTAGTCCAAGAACTCTTCTTGAACTTAGCCTTATTCTGCACCATCAACACTGGAATGGCGCCTTTCTTAAGATCAGCCTCTTCCGTTTTGAGCATCCCATGTAATTCAGTGATCTTCTTATCCATACCATGCATGTGGTAGTTCGAAATGAACAGACCATACGCACTAGGAAGACAGTTTAGAATTATATCAGTAGCGAACTCTTCGTTAATTGGGAAGCCCAGCCGATCCAGAGACTGTATGTAACCAACCATCTTGATTACATGCGGACTCAGTGGATCGCCGTCTTTGAGCCTACAACCCAGCAAAGCTTGAGAGACTTGATACCTCTCGGTCTTTGCCTGGGCCTGAAACATACTTTTGAGACTTTCGATCATATCGTAGGCCTCAACATTCTCGAACTGCTGCTGCAAGTCCGGTTCCATGTGTGCAAGCATAAGACAGCGAATTTCCGTAGACTCGTCTCTAGTCTTACGGTAGGCATTTCATGACAGCGACAGTCGCATCGTCATCTGGCTCTTCTGGAAGTGGAGTTTCTAGAACATGTTCTTTTCTTGTCATGCTTGAGGACTATCCTCATATTACGGTACCGGTTGGTGAAATTAGTTCCATTAAGTTTATCTCTCTCTAGGATTGACCTCAACGCAAAAGTGGACAGCTGAGGAAGGTTGCTAGGTGCCATTGATCTACAACAGAAAATATGCAAAAACACTTAAGACATGTATTCATGAAAGAGTAGGCATATTAAACGCTTTAATACTTATGCTCCCACTAGAACCAACATCCCTCCGATGGTTGCTAAGTGATTCAAGATCCTAAATAAGCAAGCCTACTAGTGAGCTTTAGCATCACCGCTAGCCGTCAAGTGATCTAGGTAGGCAACACCTTGCCAATCGTATCCAATACGACTCCTGTTAGTTGGGTGGCATCACATGCCCCGGCTCGCAACCTTCCTCGCCCCGAGCCCCACAACCGTTGTGATGGACTCATCTAGATTACCAAGTGCTTCCGCTTGTAAGAGTCCGACTCAAACCCACCTAATCGTAAAGAATTAGTAGCACCTCAATTTCATGAGTCCACTACCAAGAATGTCCGACTTGTGATGGTGCAGCACTGGCGGGGCAACCGACTAGACCTTCTTTGAGGGATTAAAATCTACCAACTATCTAAATAGAGGTAAATAGAGACATAACAATAACACAAATAAAGCAATTATAATGTGAAATGGTATGGCTCTCTTCATGGTGATCTCCATCTCCACAAAGCTTGTAAGTCGACTCGTGCCAACTCTTGTCACGTGCCATCTTACTCCATGTAGCCGACTTGTACATCGACTTGCATGTCACCGGGTTCTCCAACAAGCTACACTAGCTAGTAAATCAAAGATTACATAGAGAATCCGACACGCATGTCCTTATACAATAAAATGACAGCACCTAGGCTCCAGCCGGCTGACAAGAACATGATACGCAGATCATGTATGGATTACACACATCACATGCACATAAGCTATACCATTCACAACTTCCTGCAAAAACAAGTTATGCATAGACACGATATCTACCGGCGTTGTGAAACTCGCAACGACATCTAAGGCGATATGACAGGGTGAAGCCGGCGGTCCCGACGATTTCGGAAAACGCAGATCTTATCTGCATTCCGAACATGGATTTCTTCATCGGATAAAACGATTTTACCCAAATCTGATCCGTATTCCGATTCGATCAAACTCTTTGATCTTCGATCACCGCAACTGGATTTATGTGTCACGGTATACCCCGATGGCGGAAACCGACCGGTAGGGGTAAGTTGTTCCACGACCTTAGCAGTATGATCACGGAAACCAGATCATCCATTAACCCCGAGTACGAATTATCCAATCAACTTTGTACAAAACCGATCTATCTCATAGACCGGCCACCAAAACAGCAATTAGATCACATCTAACGCTAACTACATATCACATATGTGCGGATCTCGGGCCTAATACTAGAAGCTACCGCTCTGATACCACTGTTGGAGCGCGTAGAGATAAACAAAACTTTTTCCTACGCGGTACTTCCAAGATCTAGCCGAGGTAGAAGGCCACGATGATTACCACTAGACGCGCAGTTGCGGATTATCGATGCAGCGCGTCGGGGAAGTGCAGTCCCACGATCCGATCCAGCTGATCCAATCCCGCGATCGTCGAAGTGCTGAACGTACATCACCTCTGCCGGTATCCACACGTACGAGGAGGAGCTCCGACGGCGGACTGCTAGGTCCGGTGCGACGGCTGGACTGAGTGGGGCTAGGGTTCCCAACGCATGGGAGTGGACTAACGTGCCCGCTGGACAACCTGCGCCCCTCTTTAAATAGCGAATGGTAGTGGGCTTCACAACACTTGCGGCCCATTCCCTCTGTGAGTCCGACTCACAAACTCAGTCCATTTCCGGTTCGGGTCCAACCCGACCAATACTTGCTCCCGCTCTTAAGTGTGCGACCCTGCAGGCTCATGGCAACTTGGACACGATTGGAGTCCGACTCTCAATCGATCAATCGGTAGCGGCTCCTAGCAGAACGTGCCGACTCCCAAGTCCCATTGATTCGTGACGACAAACCTTTCAATGTGATATTCATCTTAGTCCCTTTTGCCTCACGATATACCTTGTCGAACTATAGGCGATGTATCGTCATCCCTTTAATAGTTCAACTCTTTTCTCGATCCGTGATATGTGATTCATCTGACTAACTCTTAGTCAACAAACACAGTTAACACTTAACTGAGTCGCGCATGGCCATGCTTCCTGAATCATATCACTCGAGAGGGCCCATAGAATATCTCTCCATTCGGAGGGGCAAAATCCCATCTTGATTATCCATATCACGCAGCTTGTTTCTCATTCGACCCGAACTCTGCCTTTATAACTGCCTTGTCACAGAGCAGCATTTAACAGAACCTAAGTCGGTGATCCACAACTCGGATTGTGCGACAACCTCAGGTCTAAGGATTACATTGATTGAGACATGCAAATGACGACTTGCTCGTTGCATCTCAATGTGGGTCAGTCCGACTTGCTAAACTCTTTAGCCAAGTCCATGATCGTCGGAATGGCATCACCATGCCCATGACAAGTGGAACTGTGTCATCAGCCAACACTCACATTAGTCTAGGGTGTGTGTCCAGCACAACCGTGATGACCAAGGACAATCTAGTATGAACAACATGAATATATAGTTCCACAATCGAATCACATATTCAATGACATGTATCAGATGTTCAAAACAAGGACGACTTAATAACTTTATGAATACATTGGGAATTACATCATACATGATTGCCTCTAGGGCATATTCCCAACAAGAAACACCCGAGGCCGCTGTGACCGTCATCCCGATATCGGGAGGTTTCTCAAGCTCTCCCCGGCACCCTGCCGGAGGGGGAAATCATCACCGGAGGGGTCTACACCACCATGCCCTCCTCCGAAGTGATGCATGAGTAGTTCATCCCTGGACTACGAGTCCACAACAATAGCTACATGGTTGTTCTCTCCACTTTGTACCTCATGTTTAGTTCTTGTGAGCTTCCTATCATGATCAAGATCATCTTTATGTAATGCTACATGTTGTGTTTGCTGGGATCTAATGAATGTTGAATGCTATGTCTTCTGATTATCAATCTATCATGTTATCTTCATGCTTATGTTATTTATGATCTTGCATGTTGTTCGTTGTTAGTAGATGCTCTGGCCAAGTAGATGCTAGTAACTGCAAGAGGGAGTATTTATGCTCGATAGTGGGTTCATGCCTCCTTTTCATCTGTGCTCGAGTGACAGAAACGTGACGGATGGAGGATGTGTTGTTTCCATTAGGGAGAAAACAACAATGCTTTGTCTAAGGATGATATTATTGTTTACATTACACACTTTTTTACTACGATTATCTATTGCTTGCAACTTAATACCCAACATTTGTTCGGATGATATTCGAAGGGTGGATTTTTAGTCATAGATGCAGCTGGATAACGGTCTATGTATCTTGTTGTAATGTCCGAATGAATCACATAGTAATTTTATCTCTTGCATATGCACTATGGTGCAGCCTTCATTTCTTTCAATTACCCAGTTTTAATTTTTCACCACACATGTTATTTATCTTTCTCGGAGAAACACCACTAGTGAACTGTGGACCCCGGTCCTTTTTCCTCATACTGATAAAAACCTACTGCTTTCATACTCCTTTCATACTGCTCTCATACTGTTACTATTGTTTTCCTACTGTTTTCCACACCATACGTTTAACCTCTTTGTGTTCAGTGAAACCGGTGAGATTGACAACCTCACTTCTTTGTTGGGGCAAAGTGATTTGATTGTGTTGTGCAGGTTCCACGTTGCTTCTGAACCGGTAGTGCGCCCTGCCATCTCAGTTGCTTCACCTTCTGAAGTTACTCCTTCCTCCTACTGGTCGATTCAACCTTGGTTTCTTTCTGAGGGAAACTTGCTATTGTGCTCTTCATACCTTCCTCTTGGGGTCTCCCAACGAACGTGTGTATAACGTGCATCACCTAGCTCCCAAAGCTGTTTCAGTCCCTGCCCATAATTCAGCACATGAGGCAGACCTTGAACCAAGGTTATACATATATCCTTTGATCTCCACGGCAATCTCAGACTATACCACTGGTATCCTAGGGGAGATTCAATCGCTAGAGCTCGCGTTAGACTCGGTTGGTCTCCCTTCTGAGGAGTGGCTTCAGCGTTACGCCCTTGAGGACTCCCTTATGGAGATCTACAAGGGCGAGGAGACCTTTTGGCGACAGCGGAGTCGCCAAAACTAGATCCTTAAATGTGATGTGAATACGGAATATTTACATGCGATTGACAATGGGCACCGCAATAAAATTCTCTATTCCATGCTTCAGGGCTGGAGAGCATCTTTTGGAGGATCCAAGGGAGATCTCTACCCACATTTACTCCTTCTATAAGGAGCTCTTCGCAGCAGGACCACGCTCAAAAGTATCACTGTCAGCTGACCTTTGGCCAGAGTGGGCTAGGGTCTCCGATGTTGAGAACGCGGATCTGACCATCCCTTTCCTGCCCGAACAGGTGGCTCAGGAGCTTATGGATATGAAGGCTAACTCGGTCCCTGGGCCGGATGGCCTTCGGTTATCTTCTTCTAGAAATCCGGAAGACTATTATGGCGGTGATTATGCCAATGTTCCAGGAATTTTACATTGGAACGTTGGTCATGTCTCGCCTTAACTTTGGCGTGATTACCCTGATCCCCAAAGGTAGTGGGGCCACAGACATCCTCCAATTTAGACCCATTACCGTCCTCAATGTCATCCATAGGCTATTCTCCAAGGTGTGTGTTTGTAGGCTTGGTCTTTAATGGAACACCTCACACACCCGTACCAATTTGCCTTTCTTAAGGGGCGCTATATCCATGACGAAATTCTCACACTCCATGAAATTGTCCATGAGGTGAAGTCACATCAGTGGAAGGGTGTGTTTCTTAAACTAGATTTGCATAAGGCATATGACCGCTTGGAATGGTCCTTTCTCTGTTTAGTGCTGCAACGGAGAGGGTGGATGACCGGATGATCTGTTGGATTATGCATATAGGTATGAGTGGGAACACCGCCATTAACATAAATGGGGTTGTGGGGCCCTACTTTAGATCAACTTGAGGGGTTAGTCATGGGGATCCTATTGCCCTGCTCCTCTTCAACGCTGCAGTTGATGACTTTGTAGAGATCTTAGAGAGACCTAGACCTCTGGCCACATATCGTGTGTGGTTGGAAATTTGGTCCCAGGAGGCGGCGTGACCCATCTCTAGTACGCGAACAACACCATGATCACGGTGGAGGGGTCGGACCTTGATATTCGTAATCTCAAATTTCCCGTCCTCTGTTTTGAATCCATATCGGGCCTTGATCAACTTTGTTAAGAGTGAGGTCGTGATTCTAGGATATGATACGTCTCCAACGTATCTATAATTTCTGATGTTCCATGTTAATATTATGCCAAATGCTACATGTTTTCTATACACTTCATAACATTTTTTATGCATTTTCTAGGACTAACCTAGCTATTGACAAGATGCCACAGTGCCAGTTCATGTTTTCTGCTGTTTTCATATTTCAGAAAAGTTCTTCTGTAAATGTTCTCGGAATTAGACGAAATAAAAGCAGAAGTCCCTATTTTTCTGTCACGGACACAGAGTCCGAAGGAGACTCAAATGTGGCTTGGGAGGCAGCCACACCAGGTGGCGGCACGACCCCTCCTTGGCCGCGCGGCCATGTGGTGTGCCCCCCCTGGTCACCGACCTACATCGCCCTTCCGCCTATATATTACCTTCCTCGGGAAAACCCTAAGTACTCGAGCCTCCATCCATGAAAAGTTCCATAGCCGCTGCCGTCGTCAACCCTAGTTCGGGAGGGTTATGACGCTCTTCCCAGGACCCTGCCGGAGAGGGGAATCATCACCAGAGGCCTCTTCATCACCATGCATGCCTCTGGAGTGATGCATGAGTTGTTCATCCTTGGACTACGGGTCCATAGCAGTAGCTAGATGGTTATCTTCTCCAATTTTGTGCCATCATGTTTAGATCTTATGAGCTGCCTAGCATGATCAAGATCATCTTATTGTAATGCTCCATGTTGTGTTTGCTGGGATCCAATGAATATTTAATACTATGTCAAGTTGATTATAGATGTATCATATATGTTATTTGTGATCTTGCATGCTCTCTGTTGCTAGTAGATGCTTTGGCCAAGTAGATGCTTGTGACTCCAAGAGGGAGTATTTATACTAGATATTCGGTTCATGCCTCCAGTAATCTGGGAGAGTGACAATAACTTCTAAGATTGTGGATATGTTGTTGCCACTAGGGGTAACACGGCAATGCTTTGTCTAAGGATAATTGTGTTGTTTACATTATGCGCTTTACTTAATTCAATAATATGTTGCTTGCAACTTAATACCCAAAGTTTGGTCGGATGACGTCTCGAGGGTGGATTATTAGTCATAGATGCAGTTGGATAACGGTCTATGTATCATGTTGTAATGCCCAAATGAATATCGTAGTAAACATCATGTCATGTATATGCATTACGGTGCATTCTCTATTTGTCAATTTCCTAGCCGTAATTTGTTCACCCAACATGTTATTTATCTGTTATGGAGATAAACCACTAGTGAACTGTGGACCCCCGGTCCATTCTTTTACACTGATAATACAATCTACTGCAAACAATGTTATTTTTCACTGCAAACACTGTTCTCATTTCATTCACTGCAAACAAACATCATTTTCCGCACTATATGTCTAATACTTTGCTTTCAGCAGGACCGGTGAGATTGACAACCTCACTGTTTCGTTGGGGAAAAGTATTTTGGTTGTGTTTTGTGCAGATTCCACGTTGTTGCTGATCCTGGTAGTGCCCCCTGCCAACATAAGCTGTCAACAACCTTCAGAAGTGATTTATTTCTCCTACTGGTTCGATTAAAACTTGGTTTCTTACTGAGGTAAAATCTTGCTGCTGTACTCATCATACCTTCCTCTTGGGATCTCCGAAGGAACGTGTGTCCACACACCATCAAGCTCTTTTCTGGCGCCCTTGCCGGGGAGGAAGAGGATTTCTGCAAGGGGAGTCTCTCACCTCCAATCTTTTTACTTTGTTATTGTTTTGTTATTTTGTCTTGTTTGCTTCTTTATATTAAAAACACACAAAAAAAATAGTTTATATTTCTAGTTTTATTTTTGCTACCCTGCTTTTAGTTTATTGTTCATCATGTTACTCCCTAAGTACACCCTAAAATACTTATCAATAGGTAGTGGTTCTATAATTGGAAAGGATAACATTGAAGAATTCTTTAATCATATTAGTAAGCATAAATTTTTTGAGGATAGATCCTTAGAAGAACTTGCTTCGTATTATGAAACTGAGCAGCTTCTTTCTTTCACATGTTAGAGGCTAGGTTTGTTAACCTTCACCCCATAATGCAGCAAATGTTTCCTAACCTAAATGATGTTGAGGATACTGAAAAGAGAGATTTTATTCTGTAAACTTTGCTTAGAGAATTAGGTGACGTTGCTGGAGAGGCTAGGAAAGTCTTTGATCGTTTTAAGATCCTAGGATCATGTGTATATGTTATTGGTGCTCTTGAAAAATTGGAAAAACTAAACCTAAAAATGGGGATGAAATCAAAATACCAATATCTTTTAAATTCGTAGGAATGCACGAAGCTTTGGAAAAGAACTTCGATTGGATTGTTCCTGAAAATACATTTGATGAAAGTAGTAAACCCAAGAGTGTTGAGAGAGGGTCATCTGAAACTTATATATATAATACAATGCATTGTTGAGAAGGTTTCTGGTCTTGATTTGGATGCTTCTTCACTTGAAAATACTTGATCCTTACTTTTTGTGCCAAGCTGAAAGGCGTTAAAGAAAAGCACTCTTGGGAGATAACCCATGTTTTATTTCGGTAATTATTTTTTGTTTTTTTTAGTCAAGGTGTTGTTTAGTTCTGTAACAACTCCTTTGTATCTTTAATTTTTTGAATTGTTGTGCAGAGTAAACTCTCTAGTGGAAAGTTGATGCTAAATTCGGATTTCTGCGCAGGAACAGATTTTTGCTTTCCACCGTTTAATTCATAATAAATTCCAGAAAAAACGAAACATTCTGAAAAAAATTCTATGTGATCAATAGATATGTGCGCAACTTTTCTTAGTTCTGAGTTTTCCGATCTGAGCAACGTAAGTGCCTCGAAATTTTTTTGTCTTTACAGACTATTCTCGTTATGACAGATTCTGCCTTTTATTTTGCATTATCTCTTTTACAATGTTGAGTGGATTTTTTTGCTCCACAAAACACCAGCGGCTATAGTTAATGTTTAGAACGTATTGGTAATACTTGTGTCCATGCAGAACATGTGAGTTTTTGATTATGCACTAACCCTCTAATGAGATTATGAGAATTACTTTGAGTTTGGTGTCAAGTAAGTTTTCAAGGGTCAAGAAAAGAGGAAGATATGATTTGATCAAGAAGAGTGAAAAGCCTAAGCTTGGGGATGCCCCCGCGGATCATCCCAGAAAATTTCAAGAAGACTCAAGCGTCTAAGCTTGGGGATATCTTATGTACTTTACTTGGAGCATATGTTTGTTTTTCTTTTTTCTTTTATTTTCTGTAATAAATTTGGTTGGGTCCTAGCATTGTTGTGTGGAAGAGAGACATGCTCCGTTTTTTCATATGAGTACTCGTATTCTTCCTTTATTGTCTAGTTGCTATAATTCTTTTAGCTCCTGTTTTTCATGCATCTCTTATTCAGAGTTGTTATTTCTTGTAGAGTATTACTCTCTTGTTTCATTGGTAAATTATTTGGAGAGTTTGTGTTGAAATAAATTGAATGGTGTTTGGTTGGAAACAGAAAATGCTACATGTGGTAGTCTGGTAGATGGTATATTGGAAAATACATACATACTCTTGTAGATCACTGTCTTGGATAATTTGATACTTCGCAATTGTTTTGAGCTTTAAAGTAGTTCATGTTTAAGCTCTTATATCATGTGGTTAAAACCTATTAGTGGAGAACTACCTTAGAGCTTGTTGAAATTTGGTGTGCATGATTGGTATCTCTAAGGTCTAGATATTTTCTAGTAAAAGGTGTTTTAGTAACAAGGAGGACAGTATAGAGTCTTATAATGCTTGCAAATTGTTTTCATGTAAGTCTTGTTGTACTAGTTGATATCCCATGTTTGCTTCAAACAACCTTGCTAGCCTAAACTCTGTACTGAGAGGGAATGCTTCCCGTGCATCCAAACCTTGAGGCAAAATCCATGCCATTTGTGTCCACCATACCTACCTACTATGTGGTATTTCCTGCCATTCCAAGTAAATATTTCGTGTGCTATATTTAAACCTTCAAAATTATTAAACATGTTTTGTGCTCTGTTTTAGCTCATGAGGAAGTATTGTCTGCTTTATTGTCTCTTTCATGTCTATTTGGCTTCACACCTTGACTAGCATGAATAATGTGCTAAGTCCCTAATATTGCAAAAAGAGCAGGAAAGCGGGTGCCCATCCCCTAAAAGATAAATTACAACTTATAACCGAATTAATCTCCTAATACTATGGGCTTGAGAAATCAAGAACTTAGCTTGTTCAAACAAAGGATAAGAGTAACTTTATTGTTCTCTCTACGGGAGCCGCTCTTGAAGCCTTTAAAAATGAAAGGATGATAAATCATTCGATGCCATTCATTGACATAGACAAACACCTCTCTCAAAATTTATTTTTATACTCTCTATATGTTTTTAAAACCTTAAAAATCTCTAGCACATGGTTTATCCCTGCTTCCCTCTATGCAGGGCCTTTCTTTTACTTTTATGTTGAGTCAGTTTTCCAACTTCTTTCTGTCTCAGAAGCAAACACTTGTGTCAACTTTGTGTGCAACAATTTTTACATGCTACTTTATTGCACTTATTATATTTGTTTGGGTTGACAATATCCGTGAGATATATATGTTGAATGTTGAAAGCTAGTGCTGAAACTTAAATCTTCCTACGTGTTGATCAATGCCTTTTATTTAGAATCTATTGCTTTATGAGTTAACTCTTATGCAAAACTATTTTATGCTTGTCTTGAAAGTACTATTCATGAAAAGTTTTTGCTCATATGATTCAGTTGTTTACTCATTATCTATTTCTTAGCAAACTATAGACCATTGACTTGGATCACTTCATTCATGACTTGTGCTTTACATTATTATTTGATCAAGATTATGTGGTAGAATGTCACCTCAGAAATTATTTTGTTGTTATCATTTTACCTACTCGAGGACGAGTAGAACTAAGATTAGGGATGCTTGATACGTCTCCAACGTATCTATAATTTCTGATGTTCCATGTTGATATTATTCCAATTGTTACATGTTTTATATACACTTCATAGTATTTTTATCCATTTTGTGGGACTAACCTATTGACAAGATGCCACACTGCCAGTTCATGTGTTCTACTATTTTTGTATTTTAGAAAAGTTTCTCTGGAAATATTCTCGGAATTGGACGAAACAAAAGCCGAAGTCCCTATTTTCTATCACGTACACGCGGTCCGAAGGAGACACGAAGGAGGCCTGGGAGGCAGCCACACCAGGTGGTGGCGCCCCCCTGACCACGTGGCCACGTAGTGTGGGCCCCCTGATCGCCCACCGACATCGCCCTTCCGCCTATTGTCTTCCTCGGAAAAACTCTAAGTACCCGAGGCTCCATCCACAAAAAGTTCCGTAGCCACCGCCGTCGTGAACCCTAGTTCGGGAGAGTTCTGACGCTCTTCTCGACACCCTGCCGGAGAGGGGAATCGTCACCGAAGGTCTCTTCGTCACCATGGATGCCTCTGAAGTGATGCGTGAGTAGTTTATCCTTGGACTATAGGTCCATAGCAGTAGCTAGATGGTTGTCTTCTCCAATTTTGTGTCATCATGTTTAGATCTTGTGAGCCGCCTAACTTGATCAAGATCATCTTATTGTAATGCTACATGTTGTGTTTGCTGGGATCCGATGAATATTTAATACTATGTCAAGTTGATTATAGATCTATCATATATGTTATTTGTGATCTCACATTCTCTCTGTTGCTAGTAGATGCTCTGGCCAAGTAGATGCTTGTGACTCTAAGAGGGAGTATTTATGCAAGACAGTGGGTTCATGCCTCCAATAATCTGGGAGAGTGACAGTAACTTCTAAGATTGTGGATGTGATGTTGCCACTAGGGGTAAAGCAAAAATGCTTTGTTTAAGGACAATTGTGTTGTTTACATTACGCACTTTACTTAATACAATAATCTGTTGCTTGCAACCTAATACCCAAAGTTTGCTCGGATGATGTCTTGAGGGTGGATTATTAGTCATAGATGCAATTGGATAACGGTCTATGTATCATGTTGTAATGCCCAAATAAATATCATAGTAGTCATGATGTCATTTATATGCATTATGGTGCATTCTCTATTTGTAAATTGCTTAGCTGTAATTTGTTCACCCAGCATGTTATTTATCTGTTATGGAAAGACACCACTAGTGAACTGTTGACCTCGGTCCATTCTTTTACACTGATAATACAACCTATTATAAACACTATTCTTTTTCACTGCAAACACTATTCTCATTTTATTCACCGCAAACAAACATCTTTTTCCATACTATACGACTAATCCTTTGTTTTCAACATGACCGGTGAGATTGACAACCTCATTGTTTTGTTAGGGCAAAGTATCTTGGTTGTGTTGTGTGCAGATTACACGTTGCTGCTGAGCCTTGTAGTACGCCCTGTCAACATCAACTGTCAACAACCGTTAGAGGTGATTTCTTTCTACTAATGGTCTGATTAAACCTTGTTTTCTTACTGAGGGAAAATCTTTCAGCTGTACTCATCATACCTTCCTCTTGGGGTCTCCCAACGAACGTGTGTCCACAAGCCATCAGGATACGATGTGGAGGACCAACAACGTATTGCAGACAACCTTAATTATCGATTGGCGACATTCCTAGTTATTTAAATCTGGGACTCTTGGATCGTTATTAAGGCTTTAGACCCGCTAGTAGAGCGCGTCAAGACTAAATCTCATCCATGGTAGGGGAGGTTTACCTCCAAGGGGAGCAAGTCCATCCTCATTGACTTTTGTCTCTCTAGCCTCCCCATGTATATGATGGGGTTGTATATTTTGCCAGAGGGTGTGCATGCCATCTTTCACAATGATTTGTCCCGTTTCTTCTGGTAGGCAGCTAACGGTCACCGAAAATACCATAGGGATATTGTCCTCTTGCCGCATGAATAGATCACTGATGTTGAAATGGGTCTGGCAGATCCTTAGAGACGATGGCGGCATCTGGATCTAATTGGTCAAATCCAAATACTTGCAAGGTTGCCCTCTTCTGGCATGCGAGCGGAAGGAGGGATCTCGGTTTTGGAGATCCCTCCAATCCATCAAACATGAGATACGGCTTGGGGCTTCCTTCTCCGTAGACGATGGAAGAGATACCCTATTATGGTTGGATCCGTGGTTAGGGCCGCGTCCCCTACGACATGAGTTCCCAGAACTGTTCGTGATTTGCTTGGATCCAAGGCTCTTGGTTGCAGGAGTGGCCTAAAATGGGGGGTGGGACAATGGGTTCCGTCGCACATTTGGCCCGGTGGAAGCCAATAAGTGGGAGCTGTTGTTAGCTAGCCTCCCACAATCCTTAGCGGACGCCCCGGATACTGTTGCTTGGACACGGTCAACTTCGGGGTGCTTCTCGGTTTGTTATGCCTACCGGGCCCTATTTAGGGGGCATGTACTCTCTTGGACCTCCCATATGTGGAAGGCGCCAATGCCACTGAATATTAAAACCTTTACTTGGAAGTTATTGAGAGACCGTCTCCCGTCGGGCGTGGAGGTGGTTAAGCGGTTTGGACCGGGCAATGGTTTATGCTCGTTATGTGTGGTCCCAGAAACGGGGACCCACATTTTTTTTCTTGCTCTGCAGCTCGTCTCCTATGGAGCTTCTTAGCTGAGGCGCTTTGACCCGAGTGGCAGCCTATGACCATGGCGAGTTCCTGGAAGCGCAGGTGAATTGTACCGGTAAGAGGAGTCGCCTCTTCTGGCTACTGTTTGCCGCAATGACCTGGACCCTGTGGACTATATGTAACAAGATGGTTATCGAGTGCATCTTTCTGAGGCTGGCATCTGACTCTGTGTTTAAATTCTTGACATTTTTTGCAGCAGTGGCACCCTCTCTATAGACATCGGGACAAGGAGCGGCTGGATGGCTTCATTGAAGACCTTATGAGGGCAGCACGCTGACTTTCTACGCCGTGCAGCCGCTGAGTCTTACTCCTTGCGGAGTTGTATGGTTTCTTTCCGCTTTTCGCTTTGTTTCTTTTAGGGAATTCGTGTGATCTTGCCACAGCGGAACCTGTTGTATTTCTCTCTCTTTCGCACTTGGCTTTGCATTTGTATGACCGTGAGTTGCTTTATTTATAAAGAGAGGTGTAAAGCATGTTTCAAGGAGGAGGGGTGACGTCTGAATAAGTGACCAGCATAGTACATTTGATCTCTCGACTGTGATTTGTCATGAAATATCTAGATCTGCTCACCACTTGAGAGGGGAAAATAGAGGGCGAGGTAGATGCTTTTGTGAGATTTACATCGATCGATTCCTCCTATAAAAAGTAATAGTACACACGGAGCACGCTGCAGCTTGCCAGATGAGTAGTCAAAATTACTGGACCAAACAGTTTCTGTGCAAGCCCTCCCCCAAGGCGCCCCTAGGCCGCTTTTTTGGCCTTTTGACGAGCCGATGAATGAAAAATATCCCACTCGCCCCCAGCAGCCCAAAAAACGCCGGATTGGACCGAAAATAGAGCCGTCGATCCCAGGATGGACCCAGCACGCTGGGTGCGCCGAGTGGAAGGGAAAAAGCGGGAAAAACGTCTGCGTCATTTTCCCCGCTGGTGGGGCCCGGCTGCAGTGCGCGAGCGCGTGTTTCCCTGCCGCCTCGTTTCCCTCCTAGCATAGTGGAGGCTGCCGGTCGGTTTCCTGAGGCGAGTAATGGCGCGCCACGCGCTCCCGCCCCTCCCTTCGCCGCCTTTAAAAAGCCCGCAACTGCTCCTCGCCATCCACACGCTTCTTCTCGCCTTCCCCGTCTCCTCTCGCATTCCCCATCTCCACCGCAACCAAGCTTCCTCGTCGGAGTGCTATGGACAAGAGATTCCCCACGCAGGGTTCAACGGTTTTGGCCATCATTGGCTGCAGGAGGATGAACTTTGCCTCCTCTACATGGCGGGGTACCCCGTCCCGCTTGACACCCGCGTCGGCGGCGGGTGGAGGATCAGCGCGGCAGGCTATCCCGTTCCCCCCATGCCCATGTCGGACGAGTTGTAGGCGGACATCGACGAAGCCAGCAAAGCGATGACACCGGCGCAGCGTGCGGAACCAGCAAGGCAGCGCCTCAACCTCCCGTGGTGGCGCAATTTCTTCTGCGACCGCCGCGAGGAACAACTAGCCGACTACGACGGGCCACTCCCCGCGCCGACGAACAAGAACTCTGAGTGGAGGACATAGTGGTGGACCGGCCAAGGGCGCACGCTCGCCGCGGTGCTCGCCCACATCGAGGCGGGCAAAAACCCGCCGCTGGGCTAGCCGGAGGTCCCCGCCGCCCCTCCTCCATGAAGCCGATCCTCCGCTCCTAGGCCCGCGCCGAGGATGTCGGCCTCGGGTTCGTCTTCGTCGGCGCGCCGCTCCACCGCCTTAGGCCAGGGTGAAGAAGGAGAGGGGCAGTCTCCCATCCTCTGGCGCGCCAGGTGGGCATCACCATCGGCGGGCCACGCGTGAAGCCGGAGCCCCTGGCTGCCGTGAAAAAGGAGGGCGCCGTAACCTCGCCGGAGGACTATGATACCATGGCCGCCTACCTCGAGGATGGCCTCGCCTGGTCGAGGGAGCAGTGGATCGCCGCCGATATGGAGCGCTAGAAGGCCGCCATTGAGGCGTTCCAAACCCGCCGCCGTGGCCATGACGAGGGCGGCGTCGTCATCCTTGTCGACCGCGATGACGACGAGCTGGCAGCAAAGAAGCCCTTCCGCTCCGGCGACCTGGGCCAGGGCTCTAGCCGCGCCCCGAAGGAGGATCCGCCTAGCGACGGCAAAGACGGCGACGGTGGCGCTACGACGAGGCGATCTACCGTAGCCTCGGCATGTAGTTTTAGGTTTTAGTTTCAAATTTGTATCGAACTGCCATGTATTCGGCTTTTAATCAATGAAATTTAAGTTAATTTGAGTCTTTTCTTTGAAATTTAGCCGAATTTGGCCTACGTTCGTCCTGCTGCTTTGGCCCAGCGACTGGGAGGTATTGCCCCCAGGACAAATTTTACGCAGGCACACCCTCAAGCGGCGATACTTTCGCCCCAAAAACGCTCTGGGGCCGAACGAGCGGAGATGCTCTCAGGCCATTTCTTGGTTGTTGGTGTAGAAGGATGAGATTGGCGGAATATGTTGGATGTATTATTGAGCCTCATGGGCGAGTATATATTGGGGTACAAACTTGGAGGGCAAGAAGCCTCGTAGAGATAGAGTAGGAGATGGATTACAAATCCTATACTACCAAATACATGTACCGGAATATATCTCTAACACCCCCCCGCAGTCGTAGCGGTAGCGTTGCGAACAACAGGAGCGTCGCGGACGGTCAGACTGGAGAGAAACCGAAGTAGAATCCAGTGGGCTGACATCGTGGACGGTGTCACAGCGCTGGAGCTTGGACCGTAGAGGAAGCTGATGAGTGCTCAAGGCGAGATGATAGCCCTTTGTGCCGAGGTCGAGGTAGCCGAGAGCGTAGGGTGGTGTAGCCGTGGTCGAGGTAGCCGTGCGAGGGTTGCCGAGGTCGATGTCGAGTGGGGGTAGCCGGTGTCGAGGTAGTCGCCGTGTAGCCGCGGGGCGCAAGGAGTGCCAAGTTAGACATAGGCGCAGTGGTGTTGAAGTAGTGGTGCGCCGGGAAGAAGATGGTATGGACGAGGCGTCGCGCCGGGTTTGCCAAGCCCGTGGACGCGTCGTGGACGAAGGCACACGCAGTGTTGCCAGCACCGGGCATGCGTAGAAGGACGAAGTCGATGTTGACGAGGCGTCACACCAGGCTTGCCAGGCCCGAGGACACGTCGTGGACGAAGGCTCGACGACGGTTGCAGCGCCAGTCGGCGTGGGGGTAGAAGGTGCCGATGTCAACCACGGTTGTCGGAGCAGAGGAAGTGGTCGAGGAAGATGACGGCGATGCGTAGAAGGACGAAGTCGATGTTGACGAGGCGTCGCACCAGGCTTGCCGGGCCCGGGGACACGTCGTGGACGAAGGCTCGACGACGGTTGCAGCGCCAGTCGGCATGGGGGAGAAGGTGCCGATGTCAACCACGGTTGTCGGAGCAGAGGAAGAGGTGGACGGCGATGTAGTCGGCGGAACCAAAGGAAGCCCGTGGGGGGGCCATGTCGGTTGCCGTTAGGAGCGACACGGCGGCGGTAGCCCGCGAAGGGCCACGGCGGTCACGTGTAGAAGCGCGGCGGCGATGCTCGTAGTTGGCGAGGAAAAACCCAACAACTCGAAAAAGACCACGCGCGGACGGTGGCGTTCCCGCGCCTAGGGAGGCGGCGCGGTGCATACCACGAAGAGGTCAACGCGCGGGGACGGCGAAGTGGACCGCACATCGTGGCGCTACGGTTCGAAGAGCGACGCAGCGGCGACGTGCGTGTCGGGGCGACGGCGGGAAGACCTCGGGGCGGCGACCTGGACCGCGTGTGCTGCGGCGCTATAGCCCGAAGGGGTGACGCAGCGGCAGCACGCTGTCAGGGCAACCGCGGGAACGGCCTCGTGGCGGCGGGCACCGCATGCTGTGGAAATACAGCCCGAAGGGACGACGCAGCGGCAGCGCACCGCCAGTGAACCCTGGAATGGGGCGACGACGGGGACGGTGTGATGCAGCGCTACGGCCCGGAGGAGCGACGCAGCGGCGACGCGCGGGGTGATGCAGCCGCGGTGAGAACCACGAGGCGGCGGCGCTATGGCCCGATGGGGCGACGCAGCGGCAGCCCGTTTGCTCGATCGGTGATAGACGCACACTCAGGGACGGTCTTCACGGGAACCTGCGGAGGCGCACGCAGACGACTGTACGGGTCGGCCGCGCAGCCTGGATGGAAAGGATCGCGGGCGGGCGTGTGATCAATCCGCTTGCTAGCGAGGTGGAGGATGCGCCGCTCAGCATGATGATGATGACGTAAGGCTGAGTGGTGGAGGCCGAGCGGCGAACGCAGCGGCGTGCCTGAGCGGCCAAGGCAGCTCCGTGCGTGAGGCAGCCACGGTGAAGGCGGGGTAGTGGAGGAGTCCCGATCGGAGCAGGGGCGATGACGACCGACACAAAGCGACGGGCGGGTAGACGCGCGGAAGGCGGTCGTGAAGGCCGCCGCATCGCGCGAAGCCGCCGAGGCGGCGAAGAGGCCACATGGACAATGGCCGTTACGGCCGCCGCGTGGCGTGTGACTCCGCCGTGTCGGTGAAGAGCCCGGTAGTCGCGCCGGTGTCGGTGTAGAGGTGCGTGAGGATCGACGTTGGCGGCGGGCGACGCAAACCGATCTTGAATCGGAAAACCAAAAAAGAAAACGTCGGCCAAGCGACCGGCGGAGAGAAAGACGCTCTAGGGCAGCCGATCCACGGGACCGGCGGACGAACCCTAGGTACGGGCGGCGCGGCCCCCGGCGACGATCATAGATTCGTCTCGGGGGCGGCGCGAGGCGGAAGCGGCGGCGGCGGCTAGGGTTAGATCGTGTTTAGGCTGATACCATGTAGAAGGATGAGATTGGCGGAATATGTTGGATGTATTATTGAGCCTCATGGGCGAGTATATATTGGGGTACAAACTTGGAGGGAAAGAAGTCTCGTAGAGATAGAGTAAGAGATGGATTACAAATCCTATACTACCAAATACATGTACCGGAATATATCTCTAACAGTTGGTACATGGGCGAGGTAGCTCAGAAATGGGCATGGAGCCATGGACCATGAACATGCAGATCGAGCGACCGATGCGCGATACGATGTGTCCCTGGTGGTAGTAGAAGTAGAAGGTTTGATGTGATCCCGTTTCGATTTCGCTCGCCATCGCATGCACCGAACTGGTGCGACAAAAGACAACTCAGCTGGTCCGAGAAAACTATCACTGTCACCGTAACAGTTCATAGCAAGAACCCATATCTATCTTTCCTTCTTCAGTTCATCTGATAGTAGCGTTGTGGGCGTCATGAAACGACGAACATCAGACCAAACAGATATGCGGCACTGTAGGACCAGGAGGGTTTCGTCTGCATTTTCACTTTGAGCCAAGACCATGGGTGAGGTGGCAGTCCCATGTCCACGCCGACAACATCCCCTATGCCATGCCAGCACACACAAAATGTACCGGTAGTGGAGAACCTCGATTCAGGGGACACCATCATGGTCATCGGCTAGGGTGGCAGTCATTTGATGGGATACATCATTCATAGTTGCAGCTCCGGACGGAACATTTGGCTGCTTTTCGTGGAAGTGATAGACGGTCCAATCTGAGACGGGCACCGACCATATCGTAGACTGCCGATGGTCACAACAGATTATTCCTTGTCTTGATGAGAGAGCAAGCCTGGAGTCAATCCTCCATGGAGGAATATGTATGCTGCATCTTTGCTGCCATATGTCCCAGATTTCCTATGGAAGATCCAGGCCTTCAGGGAATTCAGCACACACAAACCCTCCCTCCTTGAGTTCGACGATTTGTACTCGTTCTGAATTTAACAAACTTGCTGAGATGAAAGGCCGGACTACCTTTCAAGTTACTGCTTACAGTCTGACAGTAATATAGTGTGTGCCCATCAGAATCAAAGTAAAGCATATTGAGCGTTCAAGGTAAAACTGGCAAGGAGCCACGTGTGAAGTCACGGAGTACCGCACGAAACAGGAACAACTGAAGACAAAAGTATGTACATTTTTTGTTGTTGTTGAGACTTGAGAAAACTGAAGACAAGTAGATGATTAAAAAAGGACAAGTAGACTGGGCTGAGCGCGTGAGTCCATCTCATTGGCCCACTACGGGAAGGGTTTGCACAGCCCATCACAGCGAGGTCCACCTATTACAGGATCCTCTACCCATCGCTTTATGCGAGCCGGAAGGATCCCCTATATAGCGCCTGTAGTGAGCCATCGCTCCCACTCGCCCGCGTTCCCTCGCTTCGCTCGTTCACTCACTGCCTCCATCGCTCTCTACTGGGCCGGCCCATTTGTATTTTGTTTTTCTTTTTTAATTTCTTTTGTAAAAAAATCATATAACTTAAAATTAATATTTTTTAAATAGTGAACAAAGTTTAAGTTTGAACGATTTCAAAATATGAACAAAATATTAGTATGAACAATTTTCAAATTGGAACAAATTGTAATCTGAACGATTTTTTATTTGAACGATTTTTTATTTGAACAATTTTAAAATTTGAACCTTTTTTATTCGAACAAAATTCGAATTTGAAAAATATAAAGTTGAAAATTTTAAAGTTTGAACAATTTTTACTTTAAACCAAAAATAATTCTAAACAAAAAAATTCGGTGAACAAAAAAAAATTAGACACAAAAACTTTTTTTCATTTGAACAAAATTTAAATTTGAACATTTTTTATCCGAATAATTTTCGAATTTGAACAATTTAAAGTTTCAACATTTTTTAGTTTGAACGAAAAAAATAATAAAACAGAAAAGAAAAGGTAACAAAAAAAAAAGGAAAAAATGAAAAATAGGAAAAAGGAGACAATAAAAAGACAAAACGAGTAAGCTGGGCATGAATGCTTGGTCTCCGCAGTGGTTGCGCATGTATGATTCGTATGGGAGGTCCGCGGTTCGATTCCCATCTCTACTGGGCCCGCCCATTTGTATTCTGTTTTTCTTTTTCAATTTCTTTTGTTAGAAAAAATCATATAACTTAAAATTAATATATTTTTTAAATAGTGAACAAAGTTTAAGTTTGAACGATTTCAAAATATGAACAAAATATTATGTATGAACAATTTTCAAATTGGAACAAATTGTAATCTGAACGATTTTTTATTTGAACAATTTTAAAATTTGAACCTTTTTTATTCGAACAAAATTCGAATTTGAAAAAATATAAATTTGAACATTTTAAAGTTTGAACAATTTTTAGTTTGAACCAAAAATAATTCTGAACAAAAAAATTCGATGAACAAAAAAAAATTAGACACAAAAACTTTTTTTCATTTGAACAAAATTTAAATTTGAACATTTTTTATCCGAATAATTTTCGAATTTGAACAATTTAAAGTTTCAACATTTTTTAGTTTGAACGAAAAAAATAATAAAACAGAAAAGAAAAGGTAACAAAAAAAGGAAAAAATGAAAAATAGGAAAAAGGAGACAATAAAAAGACAAAACGAGTAAGCTGGGCATGAATGCTTGGTCTCCGCAGTGGTTGCGCATGTACAATTCGTATGGGAGGTCCGCGGTTCGATTCCCATCTCTACTGGGCCCGCCCATTTGTATTCTGTTTTTCTTTTTCAATTTCTTTTGTTAGAAAAAATCATATAACTTAAAATTAATATATTTTTTAAATAGTGAACAAAGTTTAAGTTTGAAAGATTTCAAAATATGAACAAAATATTATGTATGAACAATTTTCAAATTGGAACAAATTGTAATCTGAACGATTTTTTATTTGAACAATTTTAAAATTTGAACCTTTTTTATTCGAACAAAATTCGAATTTGAAAAAATATAAATTTGAACATTTTAAAGTTTGAACAATTTTTAGTTTGAACCAAAAATAATTCTGAACAAAAAAATTCGGTGAACAAAAAAAAAATTGACACAAAAACTTTTTTTCATTTGAACAAAATTTAAATTTGAACATTTTTTATCCGAATAATTTTCGAATTTGAACAATTTAAAGTTTCAACATTTTTCAGTTTGAACGAAAAAAATAATAAAACAGAAAAGAAAAGGTAACAAAAAAAAGGAAAAAATGAAAAATAGGAAAAAGGAGACAATAAAAAGACAAAACGAGTAAGCTGGGCATGAATGCTTGGTCTCCGCAGTGGTTGCGCATGTACGATTCGTATGGGAGGTCCGCGGTTCGATTCCCATCTTCCCCTGTATTTTTCTTACGTTTTCCTTTCAGCTATTGGGCCGGCCCATTTATAACTGTTATATGGGTGACTATAAGCGTTATATAGGGAATGCGAGCCAGAAGACTTCTCGCTTGCCACGCGCGTGCGTAGACTAGATTGAGATGGGCCGGGCCATTACGTACTAACTGCTCCTGGCTGAATAGTATCGAACAATCCATATCCATGCTGGTGCGTATGGGATCCCCTACCTATTGGACAACTCCATGCATGTACGTGCTAGGCGCCACACTTCGACGTACCGAGTGCATATGTGTCGAATCTCCAAGCTAGCTAGTCACCTAGGTGCGTCCTCCATATATTCCTACTTGTTGCCTAGCCGGCTCCCGTAATCTGGTCTAACTAGCTAATCATCGATCCCTAGTATGTACACAAGAGAGAGCTATGTAGCCTAGCTAGCTGTATGTTTGTCAATGCCACAACGAAGTGAGCGTGCATGCGAGAAAAAATAATGTCATGGTGTAGCCTAGACTAGTTTTCTTTTTCTTCAAACTGCATCTACGTGTGCTTATGTCCTATCAAATAAATTTTTAAAAAAAGTGCAGCCTAATGTAGCCATCACTATTGACGCAGTATTTTTGAAAACCTGAACATTTTATGATTCTAAAATCATTTTTGAAAATTTCAACATTTTTCTAAAATATGAACAATTTTTAATTTTGAACAATTTTTAAATTTGAACGGTTTTCAAATATAAACGATTCAAACGTAATTTTGTTTACATATGAACAATTCTCAAATTTGAACAATTTTTAATCTTAACGTTTTTTCATTTTAACAATTTTTAAATTTGAACATCTTTTAGCCGAAAAATTTTTTAATTTGAAAAAATTTCAGTTTGAACCAAAAATAATTCTGAACAAAAAAAATCAGTGAACCAAAAAAAATAGTGAAACCATTGGTGCCCCAAAAATGTCGATGAACAAAAAATAATAGTGAAATAAAATTTTCGTTGAACCAAAAATAATAGTGAACAAGAAATGCAGATGCACCGAAAATAATGGTGAACCAAAATAATAGTGAACCAAAAAAATTTGGTGAACCAGAAATAATAGTGAATCAAAATTTCCGGTGCACCAAAAATGCCGATTAACCAAAAAAAATAGTGCACCAAAAATTTCGGTGAACCAAAATGGTTCCAAATTATAAATGATTCTTATTTTTGAAAATGGTTCTAAACTGAAAATGGCTTTAAACTAAAAATCGTTCCAAATTTGAAAAATAGTTCAGTAAAACAGAAAACCAAATAATTCAGATTTTTAAAAAGACAAAGAATGAATATTTTCAAATAAAAGAAAAAATACAAATACGATACAAAATAAAATAGGAAAAAGAAACAAAAAGAAAAAATAAAATGGAAAAGGAAAACAGATAAAGAAAAGAAAATGGAAAAAATGAAAACAGAAAAAAGGGTGACAATAAAAAGACTAAACAAAGAAAGTTAGACACGAACATAGCATAGCTCATTGGTTCTGCGCTACGCGATCCACCTCTTTCCCATCTTCTTTTGGTACCTTTTCTCTTAATTAAACGGGCCGGCCCATAACACGGATACGTGAGGGCGAGTCCTAGGAATGCAGTAGGCGACACATAGTGTCTGCGCATGTTACCAGAGGTCTTTGTTTTGAAGTGGTGTAGGCCACGATTTGCAACACTAATATGTAGGTGCAGCCAATGCATCCCGCTACTATCGGCTAATTTTTTTCTGTTATGTAAATTTCCCCAGGTTTTCCTCATCCGAACCGTTATAGTTAAAGAATGCAAGACATTGTAAGAATTCTATCAAAACTCCTACCTGACCTGCCAATATATCTACTAAAGTTGGTGAGGCCAAACTTTGCTCAGCTTTTCAACCCTAGTGATCTTTTTAGGTTTTTAGTGCTTTCGATCTATCTTGTAATACACCGGGTGGCAGCGGCTTCAAAATCATATACGAATTTGGGGATTTCTAGATGATTTCCATGGAGTAAGGGTCTAGAGATCTATCCGATATTCAAAATGCTCTCAAGGAGAAAGTTTTCGACGAAGTGATTGCATAGTAAGACAATGTGGAGATCCGATACGGCTACCGGATAGCTCGTAAAATGGGATAGAAGCTTCAAGGGAAATATACGAACTGTCGACTAACACCTTGCATGTGATCGATACTGATTCTTCAATATATTCGAGATTTTCGTCTAGCCTGATCCCAAAAAAGAAATCAGAGGACTCCTTATTTTGTTGTTATCGCCGCCGGAACGAAAAAAAACGAAAACACCCTTCAGATACGAGTCACCGGTTACCCGCACTAACAAAAATCATAAAAGAGGTCACGGGTGGTGATTCGCAAGGGAGGCTGGTGATAGTTGTGTGCATGTTTTAGTTACCTTGGAGAAACTAAACAATCTAAACAATAGTTGTGCTCACACCTTATATATGTTACAGTGTGGCGCTTCCGAGTTTTAAAAAATGTGAAGAAATAAAAATCATGGGTGTCCCCCTCATGCAAAGAGAGGAGGATGGTTGGGCACCCATGCGGACCTCATGGGCGAGATGCTAAATCGGCATGTATATACCCTTGCGATTACGCTAGACAGTTGTTGGCGGTTGCATGACGTAAAAAAGTTAGTAGGAGTTAGGAGTTGGACTAGGCGGCACCAGGCAATTCCAAAAGAGAAAGACTGCCAAAGGACACAATGGAAGGGTAGGCATAGGAATGTGCTCGATTGGCGTGGAAGTTGCAGGCGACGTGAGGTCGTAGGTATGTACACATGTTATAAGCGGAGAAAGACGACAATATATACACTGCGTACGTAAAAACACAGTGACAACTCTGCGATCCATATGCTTAGTTCCACGCAGCGTAGTCACAGGCAGCCTCTCCATGTACCACATGTGTGTGTGAAATGATTGGGAACAGGAACCCTTCTTACCTATAACGAGGAAGCGGGAGACGAGGCAAACTTAACATCAATGTCATATAGACAAAAAAATTGACGTGACAAGTAACATAGCTGGTTACCATGACATTACATATTTTAATGCATTATGAGTCTACAACCTAATGCGTACATATTTGCATGACAACATATATATGTTACTCCCACTATGAAGGTAGTAACATAGACTAATAACTTGTTACTACTCTTAGTTACTCCCTCTGTGACCAACCTAATTGAATTGGGAAAGAAGTACACAGGTCATCGGGTCGGTTGCTCTGGACAAATGAAGACTGACCTATTAGCTATCATTATAGGCTTGCGGGGTTGCTTATTCATAGTGAAAACGCTCTGGGATGCATCTGGTAGGAATGCATCTGGGGTTGGACAATCAAAACGCTTGTTTGACTAAGATTTCAAATTTATTGTCGGTACAAGTTTTACAATTTTGACATGGAAACTGTAACCTATGTAATTCAGAATTTTAGGGAGATAATATTTTTTTAATTTTCTAGCTACTAAGAATTAGTATTGTTGAAATTATTGGTAGTAAAAAAAACAGAACCATGAAAAAGAATACTAAAAAGTTGTCTAGGGAAAGCGGCACATCTTTTACTTTGGTATGTGTGATCATGAGGTAAAGTATGGCGGCAAGTCAATGGAGAAAGGGAAATGGATTTGTAAGAACAAATACACAATAACAATAGTATGAGACACAAACACCGGATATAACATGATGAACTTCTTTTATTGGGGACATTTATAAGCCACAAAGTTACACACTTGTGATGCCATTATTTAACTATACTAGTTCTCACAACACTCATCTTCACTCGGATGCCTTATTGGTCGAAGATGACTCCTCGTCATTGTATGGGTATCTCTCGAAACTCATTTGGGTAAATTTAGGAGTGAATACACCGAACTCTTCTCCCCTGTTGTTTTTTAGGTTGCGTGCTTCCTGTCTAGAAATGCGGTACGCATTGGCGAGGACATCAACGGGCAAAGCACGTAGGATGGAGGTTTTTCCTGCGATGTGACTAACCATGGAGTTTGCATTAGTCTTGAATGAAATGTATTGGCCTCCTTCACGCTCTGCCTTCTTGAGAACAACGAAGTGTTGTGGTATGATTAGAAGTTGTCCGCGACGAAGAACATCATTGAATACAGTTTGGCCATTATTATTAACGACTTGAACTCGAGCATGTCCTTGGATCATGTACACGACACTGTGTGCATTAATGTTCCAGAATGGTAAAAGAACCGCATTCTGCAATAGAAATTACTTTTTGTCATATTGTTAACAATAAGATAGTGTGTTGAACGTAGTATCGTATATACCTGGTATAGATTTACTCTTGTAGCACTCATTTGAACGATATTTAGGATGGGGAAATTCTTGCTATCAAGACGTGTTATCCTGCCAGCACGAGGGTTGTATGTGTCGGCACGTTTGGGATTTTCGATGTTTTTCCTTGCCTCCAATGAACAAAAATTCTCCTCTAAACCATTGAAACTTTCTTCCCGGTATTGTGTTGACTGCCCTTCGTGATGTTGGATTGGTTGGTAGGCTTCTTGTTGTAGTTGTTCTTGCTGGGACACAATTGGCGTCAAGAATTGAAGGCCTTGAGTCACACGAATTATCTCTCCTCTTTGGTCATTTTGACCATGGATCCTTCGTGCGGCTTGCTGGCTGATTCCAAAGGCTTCACTAAGAAGTTGGATACTTAATCCACTGAATATGTTTTGTCCAAACTGTTGCTCTCTCTTACCGTTACCGGCTAACAGAAAATCCTGAAATTTCATGTTGATGAAGTAAATAAATTTCAATAACATTCCAATAATGACAATTATTTATGTTGATTAGTTCAAAAACATTTATAGTTACCTTTTCTCTGGGTTCAAGCTGATTAGCATTGTTGTTTACGTCGAAGACATAGACAGCTACAACTGGTGCATCGCCATCATTGTAGAACCAATGTACAATACCAGCTGGAAGCGCAACAACATCTCCTTGTTTGAAGCGCTGAACTCTTTGGTGCTCATCCTTAAACTGTTGGCTTTGGCTTTGACCCTCAGTTAAATCCGATTGATCAAATGGTTGGAACTGTTGTTGGAAGGTCGCTGGGCATCCAGGGAATGTCAACTCTGTGAAACCCCTACCTACAAGAAACATGTTTGTTTGAACATAAAAAAAACTTTTTGATGTTGATGTAACATTTGTCACATACAAACTTCTATGTGCAACACAACAATGCAATTGTGCTATTCAAATCAAAGCACCAACCTTGAAGGATGTACACCAATCCAGGTGCATTGTGGTAGCGAGGTAACAAGAGTCCTTGAGGCTCGATAACCCGACGGATGACAGATACACCGGTACAACGAAATTGCTCATTCTGCTCATCGAAGTACTCGGTGATGCCTGCCTGAGACCTCACGTGTCGAAGTGGTTCAAATGCTTGTAGCCTATCAAATCTGCAGCCCCTTAAACCTCCGTGCCGAGAGCTTTGCCATGGAGTGAAGCTCTGCCCGAACAACTGAGCCATAGATCCATTGCACAAGAGAAACAAGCAAAATAGCACCGTTGAAAAACTAGTAGGTGCCATGATTGTATGAACAGACTGGAGAAGGTTGGTTGATGCTAGTTTCATGAATGAAAACTGGTTTTTATAGCCATAAGAAGTAGTATAGAATGCAGATGGTGAAAAAAATCGTTAACATTGGACAAGAAGATATCTATGGTGACTAGGACATTAGAATGTGAATAGTTATAGCTTTCCCTTAGAAGATATGTGTTCCTTTCTCTGTACAGCTGTGCTGACTCACAAAGCTAGCACCACCTTTTATACATTGTGTGACATCTAATACAACGCATGAAATTACTTATAATCTCTACAACTCATTTTGTCCATTGTGACTCTTTTTTATGGCCTATGCACAACAACTATTTGGATACTTTTTGTCTATGTTGCCAAAAGTCCATGTCTCGAGTCTATCTATATAGTATAGTGTGTAAAGTGGACGAGTCACGACCACGTCGACAGAAGCATACGCTGTGGATAAGAAACTTGTGATAATGTATACACGTTAGTAGATAGAAAGATAGTGTACAAACAAAATTGGTTTTTTTAGCTCACGCCAAAGTTCCATAAAGACATGCCAGGTAGAAATGAGCTTCAAATAAAAGTGTTGTTTGTTGAGATTCAGGCCCAATCAGTATTGCTATAAACTGAATGGCCAGGGTTCTTCTTTAATTAAAAAAAATGTCACCCGTAGAGAGTGCATCCCCACCCAAAATTTTATCAATTTATGTCTACAAATATTTGCAAACAAAAATAATTTGGGCTCTGAACCAAAAACATGCATGGAGCCGGACAGAAAAAGGTAAGACAAAAAGTAGACATATGAAAACAAGTTGAAGGGGAAATAAAAGAGCTTCCAAAAGACCAAAATCCAGAGCAAAACTATTGAGTGCAGCTGAGTGTGATTGTCACGACACGTTACCTGCCTAGGGCGCTACGGGCTGAGAGACGGGCCGTGAAGCATCGGGCCCTGCGCGCGGCCCAACTGGAGTGCCGGCCCAGAGTTGGAGACCACCGCGTCGTCGACCATTAAGCGAGAATCGACCGAGAGAGGAAGGCAGGTTGGATGTATGAACTAACAGAACCCTGCTGGGTCTATCTCTCTCCTTCCTCTTCCGAACCTGCGTGTTCGTGATTCTGCTCGTGCGCGACGCCGAGCTTGTACCAGATTGATCTAGACACTCGAACCAACGATTCGTTGCCCATTTGGATCCTAGAAACCTAACATATGGTATCGGAGCCATAGATCGAGTGTTCCCAATTTTTTCCACACCAAATTTTTTTCCACATCCAGTCCACAAATTGGTGAATCGGCGGTGTTTCGGGTAGATTGGGGGCGCAGGGGTTTGGATCTCCTGTAAAATCCCTCTGGTCGGCCTCCTCCCTGCGGCGGCGGCGATGGCGGAGCCCAGACATATGGAGCTCGCACGGCGGCATTGGTGGCGGTAGACTGCTAGAGGCGTAATTCGGGCGGTCATCGAGCGGTTGGTTGCAGATCTCACTGCAACTGGTAAAATCCCGCGTCGACGAACCCGGATTCGGCGCCATTGGAGGCGCATCTCGAAGGAGGCGGCAGGCGTTGGCACCCACGGACGCGGTCTGGACAAACTGCGACTTCGTCACCATGGAGAAGCTGCAGGCAAACATGGTGGAGCTGCGCAGGCAGGGAGCAGAAACGGCGACCTCCATTCAGTTGATCTCCGACACACTCAAGAGCCTGAATGTGTGGATGCCCCAAGTGGACACCACAGTGAAGGATCTCACGAGGACGGTCGCCGAGGTCGGTGCGAGAGTGACGGCGCTGGAGGCAGTTCCTACACTACCTCCAGTCAACATCACTAGGCCTGAATGGCACGGCGACGACACACTACACTAGGGTACCGTGGCTGCTGCCTCATGGGCACAGACACCGGCCCTGGACAAGGGTACGCGTGTTACATGGACAAAATCTCTCAAAAGGGGTAGGAACAAAGTTCCATGGACATAGGAACAAAATCTCAGAACAAGGTTGGAACAAAGTTCCATGTACATAGGAACAAAATCTCAGAACAAGTGTAGGAACAAAGTTCCACGTACATAGCAACAAAATCTCAGAACAATGGTAGGAACAAAGTTCCATGGACATAGGAGCAAAAATCTCAGAACAAATGGTAGGAACAAAGTTCCACGTACATAGGAACAGAATCTCAGAACAAGGGTATGAAATTTTTTTTATGGACATAGGAACAAAAAATCTCATAACAAGGGTAGGAACAAAGATCCAAGGACATAGGAACAAAATCTCACAACAAAGGTAGAAACAAAGTTCCATGGACATAGGAATAAAATCTCAGAACAAAGGGTAGGAACAAAGTTACATGGACATAGGAACAAAAATCCCAGAACAAGGGTAGGAACAAAAAAAACCAATATAGAGACCGGACAAAAAAACGTTATAAAAGCGAGGAAAAATGTTCTGTGGACATCTGAACAAAATATCGAAACGAAAACTAGGAACAGAAAGCTCCAGGAGAAATAGGGACAAATGTTTGGAAAAAAAATTCTAGGAACAAAAGCTCCACATAGATTTAAATAATCATTAGATAGCAACAAAGTTCTATGAATATAGGAGCACACTTACCATCAAAATCCCTCTCTCTTGAGAGAGAGGAACAAAAGCTCCGTGGACATAGGAAAAAAACGCTCCATGAAGATGGAAACCAAAAAAATCTATAGAGAAATAAAATTTTATAGAGATAGGAACAAAAAGTTTGGAACAAAGACTGAGAGAGATAGGGGAAAAAGTTCCATAGCGAGAGGAACAAAGTTTCATCGATAAAAAAGGATAGGATAATTATACTCAAGGGAACAAAAAAAAATATAGAACTAATTTTCTAGAATCGAGGAACACATATTTTCGAACTAAAACGAATAAAATAGTTATACATCGAGAAACAAAAAAATACATCACTAAGAAGAAAAAGAACAAAAAATGTATCTTAAAGTTGAAAATTAGGTAAAAGAAAAAGAATAAAAAGTAAAAAATAAAGAAAAAATAAATAGAAAAAGAAATAAACATGCGTGAAAAAAAACTGAACGAAAGAAGCCAACGTGAGTGCATGCATGTACTATACTAGAAGGGTATGCGCGCGCTTTGCTGCGCGCCCGTGTGAAATTAGTTTGTTAAACCATCCAAAGTTCTTTGCCATCTCATAAGAGAGAATTGGATATGAGAATTGCAATTGCTTCCATAAAAATCAGCATGAGAAAGCAAACAATTAAATTATTTGGTCATCTAGATTGATGCAGAGTGTCCCAAGCAAATAATGTGATGGTATACTTCACAGTACACATATGCTAATTTCGTGCGCAATTATTCCGTTGTGTTTAAGAATTTTTTTACTGAATCCGGCCAAAGAAAATAGAGGAATACAACTCTATACATGATAAAAGGCATATCCACATATGAGAGAAAAGGAGCCTTAGTATTGGTGTGTTGGACACATTTGAAGTTGTAGCAAAACCGCTGAAGGTATATGTATTGCATGAACAAAAAAGGTATAGCTAAACCAGAAGATCTCCTAGATCTATGTGAAAAAATGTACAACAAAACATAGTTATGTAAGGGACATCTTTTACAAAAAAAGAGCATCATGTAAAAATATGGTTGGAGATATTCAACCCAAAATACAGAATTAGATTTGTCATAAAAGATAAGAAACCACAATACTGGTTTTCAAAATTTTAGAACAGCTGTAACCTGCCCATTTGATTCCAGAAAAATATCTTAGAAGATCATCAGATATTCTTCTGACAGTCAGAAGTTGATAAAAACAAAGTTGCATTTTTCTTGTATCAGTTCTTATAAGAAGAAAACAATGGTCCTTCAGAATTGTCGCCCGATCTTAGGCCACATATGATGCCTAAAAGATGATTTTTGAAATATAAATAGTGTCAAATAATGTTTAGACATGATAATATCAACGATGGTTGTGAACACCAAAGATTTCATATAAAAACATGCACTCTCGTCACCATGTATTCATATGTTTCTTCGAGCAACTATACAACTTTGAGCTCTTGAATTCAAAATATTATGTGTAAAAGGGAAGATGACTAACATGAGACCAAATCCAAGTACTACGGATGGTTATTTTATAGGTCCAATACTGTACACACCAACGTAGTCTAAGGATACAGCAACTTACTGGCAAGCTTCAAGTAAATGTGCTACACTGCAAAAATCTTCAATAGTTTGTTCAAGCATAATTGGCGGTGGTTTTTTGTTTCAAAAGCACGTCCACATCCCCTTATCTGACATGATAAAATGAGTAAAAAAATGAAGAGCTATATTTACAAATCTAAGCTCAGTCAAAACATGGAAAGTAAGTAACATGTGCATCGTGTTAAGCTTCTGGTAAATTTACATCTAAAAAATGGCCAGCTGGGTAATCTATGTTTTCTTCTAAATGACGACACAATACATTTCTCTCAGCTAATATAGTATAGATAATAGACAACTAAAGATCATGATCCCATTTGGTGCCATGCATTGTAGCATTAACGAATTGACTGTACACGCATCTACCAGCCAGCCACAATGCTAGTAGAGTCCCTCGAGGCAACAGATCCACTATTCAGAACATAAGCTTTGTGCATAATACTTCCATAAATAATTATATTGTACATGTAATAATGTAGCCACTGACTTAATCATCGAACATGTCTGCTCCTGCATATAAATTTACCATTGGGTATAAGTGGTGAGGAGGATCTAGTGTGTACAATTGTCTCTCTCATTCGTTGTTTTTATGATGTTCACATCCCCTGAAGACTTGTGAACGTACTTCTTGTTTATCCTCTTAGTATGGATGGAAGTACTTATTGTTTATGAATAGTTCGTTCCCTAAGCTAAGTAGACGGATTAAGTTGGAAACATGGAATCAATGAGAAGAGGTAAGTAATCCCCCAAAAAATGAATGGATCAAGCAGGAGCACTCATACTAATTTCTCTCCATATTATAATTACCCGATTTTGAGAAATAAACAAAAAATGTGTCATAATTACTTCCAAGATTGCCAGTCTCAAGCAAAAAATACAACCAAGTAATAGTGGACGCCTGCTCACCTGAGAGGCCGTCATCCGTGATAGCTCTGATGCAAAGGAATGGATCCCCAGGCAGCCGTGGTGGTAGCAGCGCGCTTGGAGTGGCTGCGGGAAACTATTCGGGCATGCGCTTGCTACCAGGGGGCGCTGCCATGCGGATAGTTTGGGGGACACGCCAGGCCTAACATGACAGCTTGTGTAGTGTGTAGTGTGGTATGTTCGATACAAAATCTCTTTTCTACACCTGAATATACATAAAAGAATGATTAGTCTGTTTCCTTAGCAAAATATTTGTGCGCAATCTGAAAAAGAATCAAAAAATATAATGAAGTATAAAATGTGTGACTCGTAGCTACAGAAAATTACTTGTTTGCTAAATTGACCAGTTTTCTACAAGCACTTCACACTTCAGTTACATCTGGGCCGACAATGCAATATTTCTAGTATAGCATGGTTCAATAAACAGCTTCATGACATGATTTATTTTGCAGAAGGAGATTCTTTGCGCTCCATCTCAGATGCATCGAACCCCAAAGCACATGTCTGATTGTCCCTTTTTTCCCGGTTGTTTAGGGGTTCACCATGTCGACTGAAGGCAGAAAAGTTAGTTTGAGCGCATTTTTACAACAATACGAAATCACTTAAAAACAGAATTTATTAAAGACAGCGTGATGCAAAAAAATATTGAATTATTGTATAGTGTGTTATAAAATATGAAAACAGTAAAAGGCCGTGGTGAACGACATGTATTCACAACCATATGAAAGCACTTAGAAACAGCATGTATTCACAACGATATGGTATCACCCTTGGGGTAAAAAATAAGCATGTGACTCACCTCATCCCTCCAAAAGAAGGATCCTGATGCACCTTCCCTTGATGAATCTGATATAGATAAAGTTATATCAGAAAACATAAGACGAAAAATGCAGAGAATCGTCACTTAAGTTAGTTATATTGAGTAGCATCCATATTAAAAATCTAACAATGCTACAATCATCTCGCATTGAGCACCATCAAACTGTGACCATCAAATATGTTTAACTCTAGGATAAGACAATCCTTTTAACTGACCTCCTGTCGAAGAGTAGGGGTCCGATCTTGTAGAGTAGAGAAGAAGCAAAGTATTGATAGCGAGAACAGTTGGCTTCTTCCAACGTGCACAATCAAAAGAATCAGACCTATATGCAGCTGAAATTTTCTGTCTAAATTCCAGAATTACCTAAGCACCTGTTTCATATATGGTGCACAGTGCTATCATGTGATGAGTTCTCTACCGGTCGTTCTGCGCAAGATATTACAAACAGAAAAAGCGTGCATTAGGAATAATGATGGTAACAAGCGTTTGAACTATTTGCAGCTAGCACCAAGTCTGTCACACTTAAAATTAACTTCTTCAAGGAAAACATAAATGAAATTGGATTACAGGACCGGTATTAGCATAACTAAACCCTGTCGTATACATAGACAATTACCACGTCATACACATGACTCACCTATGTATGCCAGGAAGAAAAAAGAACAACCATGTCAGAAAAATAGACCAAACTTCTCTCCGAGTGGAGCGCCTAATTAAAAAACATAAACATTTCTAATGTGCCTTGGTGTCAGGGACAAAATTTTACCTATTGCCTGAGCAATCTCTCTCGGATACAACATCACAGCAGTGGCGCAGCCACCTGTGCAAATCCCTTTAGCGGACCTAAAACAATAGTCAAGCTGGGTGAATATAGTAGTCAAGTGACACCATAGGCTAATCATGATTATTTGACATAGCATTGGGGACAAATACAAGAAGAACCTCCAAACTGTTTTAATCTTAAAAGCAATGGTGTCAGCACACTGAACTCTGAAGGCAAGGCAACTAAACCAGCAGAGTAGGGCCAAAATTCAACTCTTCACTGTTAATTTGCTGCTATTACAAGTTTCATGGTAATATAAACAGATGATTTTCAATGATGAAAATGCACTTAATTTTTTATTTAAGTGGGTATGGACATAGAAAGTAGTAAGAGGGTGGTAAATTTTTTTTTCCCAAAGATCCACTGACGGCCTGCAGCAATTTTTTATTAACATAGTAAGACATAGTAGGCAACTTATATATGTTTCTCTTTGTAACAGCAATAGTAGCTAACTCGAAGAACCACCTATGGCCAGCAAGGAAAAAACATCCAAACTCAGTTGGTCGTCTAAGGTAAATAAAAACTATCCTATTTGCTAGATCTGGGTATTGCCCAGCAAGCTAATGTCGCCACACAGCCTGCAGCGAGGCCTCTTTCTTGTTGCTGCTTTGCACTTGATTGGCAGCAACCACATCACGAAGCAAAAAATGACGGATGCAGCGTCTGCTATTTGTAAACACTGCGACCCATTGCCCTGCAACGGTTGCCTGCCGGGTCGATCAGAAGAGTAAGGTGGCCGTGGAAACAAGGGACTCACCGATAGGGTTGGCGGCGGAGAAGGCGGGGTAGGGACGATTGGCGGAGAGGAGGAGCCGCTCCAATGGAGTTGCGCCGCCGCGGCATCGCCTCCGCAGTCGCCTTCATCGTCTCTCTTGCCTCTTGGTAGTCCTAGGTAGTCTTCTGGCGGCGCGGGCGAGGGCGAGACGGGAGATACGTACGAAGTCCACGATCTGTCCCCCACGCATCCAGACTCCAAACCAAACAGAGCAGAGCAAACGAGAATAGATACCGACGCGGCGATCGGCCCACAAAGCATACAAAGGGATCCCAGAAATAAACGGACAGCAGCCGACATGTGGGCCCAAACAGAGGACGCACCAGAGCGCTCCATTTCCTCCCCAATTAGAGAAGAAGAGAATGCGTACAGAAAGAAAAGCATGGTTCGGACGTACAGGAATGAAAGAAAAGCGAAGCAGACCTCTACTCCGTTCAGACGGACGTACAGGAACGAAAGAAAACTGAACTGGACCAGGTAGCGACGCAAGCATCTTCAGCAATGACAGGCTAAACGTGCGAAACGGGAGCATCAATCGCTCGGGCGACGAGGAGTGTTCTCCGCCGGAAGACTTCTCGCTTGCGACGCGCGTGCGTAAACTCGATCAAGATGGGCCGGCCCATTACGTGTTAACTGCTCCTGGCTGAAGAGTATCGAACAATCCATCCATGCTGGTGCGTGTTGCTCAAAAAAAAAAAATCCATGCTGGTGCGTGTGGGATCCCCTACCTATTGGACAACTCCATGCATGTACTCCTTCCGTTCCATATTAGATGACTTTGGAATGGATGTATCTAGCACTAAAATATGTCTAGATACATCCAATTCAAAGTCATCTAATATGGAACGGAGGGAGTACGTGCTAGGTGCCACACTTCGACGTACCGAGTGCACATGTGTCGAATCTCCAAGCTAGCTAGTCACCTAGGTACGTCCTCCATATATTCCTACTTGTTGCCCAGCCGGCTCTGGTAATCTGGTCTAACTAGCTAATCATTGATCCCTAGTACGTACACAAGAGGGAGCTATGTAGCCTAGCTTGCCGTATGTTTGTCAATGCCACAAGGAAGTGAGCGTGCATGCAAGAAAAAATAATGTCACGTTGTAGCCTAGACTAGTTTTTTTTTTTTCTTCCAACTGCATCTACGTGTGCTTATGTCCTATCACATATATTTTTTTTAAAGTCCAGCCTAATGTAACCATCACTATTGGCGCAGTATTTTTGAAAACCTGAACATTTTATGATTCTAAAATCGTTTTTGAAAATTTCAACATTTTTCTAAAATATGAACGATTTTTAATTTTGAACAATTTTTAAATTTGAACGGTTTTCAAATATAAACGATTCAAACGTGAATTTTGTTTACATACGAACAATTCTCAAATTTGAACAATTTTTAATCTTAACGTTTTTTCATTTTAACAATTTTTAAATTTGAACATCTTTTAGCCGAACAATTTTTGAATTCGAAAAAATTTCAGTTTGAACCAAAAATAATTCTGAACAAAAAAAATCAGTGAACCAAAAAAAATAGTGAAACCATTGGTGCCCCAAAAATGTCGATGAACAAAAAATAATAGTGAAATAAAATTTTCGGTGAACCAAAAATAATAGTGAACAAGAAATGCAGATGCACCAAAAATAATGGTGAACCAAAATAATAGTGAACCAAAAAAATTTGATGAACCAGAACTAATAGTGAACCAGAAATAATAGTGAATCAAAATTTCCGGTGCACCAAAAATGCCGATTAACCAAAAAAAAAATAGTGAACCAAAAATTTCGGTGAACCAAAATGGTTCCAAATTATAAATGATTCTTATTTTTGAAAATGGTTCTAAACTGAAAATGGCTTTAAACTAAAAATAGTTCCAAATTTGAAAAATAGTTCAGTAAAACAGAAAATCAAATAATTCAGATTTTTAAAAAGACAAAGAATGAATATTTTCAATTAAAAGAAAAAAATACAAATACGAATACAAAATAAAATAGGAAAAATAAACAAAAAGAAAAAATAAAATGGAAAAGGAAAACAGATAAAGAAAAGAAAATGGAAAATATGAAAACAGAAAAAAGGGAGACAATAAAAAGACTAAACAAAGAAAGTTAGACACGAACATAGCATAGCTCATTGGTTCTGCGCTACGCGATCCACCTCTTTCCCATCTTCTTTTGGTACCTTTTCTCTTAATTCAATGGGCCGGCCCATAACACGGATACGTGTGGGCGAGTCCTAGGAATGCAGTAGGCGACACATAGTGTCTGCGCCTGTTACCAGAGGGCTTTGTTTTGAAGTGGTGTAGGCCACGATTTGCAACACTAATATGTAGGTGCACCCGATGCATCCCGCTACTATCGGCTAAATTTTTTTCTGTTATGTAAATTTCCCCAGGTTTCCCTCCTCCGAACAGTTATAGTTAAAGAATGCAAGACATTGTATGAATTCTATCAAAACTCCTACTTGACCTGCCAATATATCTACTAAAGTTGGCGAGGCCAAACTTTGCTCAGCTTTTCGACCCTAGTGATCTTTTTAGGTTTTTAGTGCTTTCGATCTATCTTGTAATACACCGGGTGGCAGCGGTTTCAAAATCATATACGAATTTGGGGATTTCTAGATGATTTCCATGGAGTAAGGGTCTAGAGATCTATCCGATATTCAAAATGCTCTCAAGGAGAAAGTTTTCGACGAAGTGATTGCATAGTAAGACAATGTGGAGATCCGATACGGCTACCGGATAGCTCGTAAAATGGGATAGAATCTTCAAGGGAAATATACGAACTGTCGGCTAACACCTTGCATGTGATCGATACTGATTCTTCAATAGATTCGAGATTTTCGTCTAGTTATCGCCGCCGGAACGGAAAAAAAACGAAAACACCCTTCAGATACGAGTCACCGGTTACCCGCACTAACAAAAATCATAAAAGAGGTCACAGGTGGTGATTCGCAAGGGAGGCTGGTGATAGTTGTGTGCATGTTTTAGTTACCTTGGGGAAACTAATCAATCTAAACAATAGTTGTGCTCACACCTTATATATGTTACAGTGTGGCGCTTCCGAGTTTTAAAAAATGTGAAGAAATAAAATTCATGGGTGTCCCCCTCATGCAAAGAGAGGAGGATGGTTGGGCACCCATGCGGACCTCATGGGCGAGATGCTAAATCGGCATGTATATACCCTTGCGATTACGCTAGACAGTTGTTGGCGGTTGCATGACGTAAAAAAGTTAGTAGGAGTTAGGAGTTGGACTAGGCGGCACCAGGCAATTCCAAAAGAGAAAGACTGCCAAAGGACACAACGGAAGGGTAGGCATAGGAATGTGCTCGTTGGCGTGGAAGTTGCAGGCGACGTGAGGTCGTAGGTATGTACACATGTTATAAGCGGAGAAAGACGACAATATATACACTGCGTACGTAAAAACACAGTGACAGGTCTGCGATCCATATGCTTAGTTCCACGCAGCGTAGTCACAGGCAGCCTCTCCATGTACCACATATGTGTGTGAAATGATTGGGAACAGGAACCCTTCTTACCTATAACGAGGAAACAGGAGACGAGGCAAACTTAACATCAATGTCATATAGACAAAAAAATTGACGTGACAAGTAACATAGCTGGTTACCATGACATTACATATTTTAATGCATTATGAGTCTACAACCTAATGCGTACATATATATATGTTACTCCCACTATGAAGGTAGTAACATAGACTAATAACTTTACCATGTTACTACTCTTTGTTACTCCCTCTGTGACCAACCTAACTGAATTGGGAAAGAAGTACACAGGTCATCGGGTCGGTTGCTCTGGACAAATGAAGACTGGCCTATTAGCTATCATTATAGGCTTGCGGGGTTGCTTATTCGTAGTGAAAACGCTCTGGGATGCATCTGGTAGGAATGCATCTAGGGTTGGACAATCAAAACGCTTGTTTGACTAAGATTTCAAATTTATTGCCGATACAAGTTTTACAATTTTGACATGGAAACTATAACCTATGTAATTCAGAATTTTAGGGAGATAATATTTTTAATTTTCTAGCTACTAAGAATTAGTATTGTTGAAATTATTGGTAGTAAAAAAAACAGAACCATGAAAAAGAATACTAAAAAGTTGTCTAGGGAAAGTGGCACATCTTTTACTTTGGTATGTGTGATCATGAGGTAAAGTATGGAGGCAAGTCAATGGAGAAAGGGAAACGGATTTGTAAGAACAAATACACAATAACAATAGTATGAGACACAAACACCGGATATAACATGATGAACTTCTTTTATTGGGGACATTTATAAGCCACAAAGTTACACACTTGTGATGCCATTATTTAACTATACTATTTCTCACAACACTCATCTTCACTCGGATGCCTTATTGGTCGAAGATGACTCCTCTCCATTGTATGGGTATCTCTCGAAACTCATTTGGGTAAATTTAGGAGTGAATACACCGAACTCTTCTCCCCTGTTGTTTTTTAGGTTGCGTGCTTCCTGTCTAGAAATGCGGTACGCATTGGCGAGGACATCAACGGGCAAAGCACGTAGGATGGAGGTTTTTCCTGCGATGTGACTAACCATGGAGTTTGCATTGGTCTTGAATGAAATGTACTGGGCTCCTTCACGCTCTGCCTTTTTTAGAACAACAAAGTGTTGTGGTATGATTAGAAGCTGTCCACGACGAAGAACATCATTGAATACATTTTGTCCATTATTATTAACGACTTGAACTCGAGCATGTCCTTGGATCATGTACACGACACTGTGTGCATTAATGTTCCAGAAAGGTGAAAGAACCGCATTCTGCAATAGAAATTAACTTTTGTCATATTGTTAACCAGTTGTTATGAAAATTAGAATATCTAACAATAAGATAGTGTGTTGAACGTAGTATCGTATATACGTGGTATAGATTTACTCTTGTAGCACTCATTTGCACGATATTTAGGATGGGGAAATTCTTGCTATCAAGACGTGTTATCCTGCCAGCACGAGGGTTGTATGTGTCGGCACGTTTGGGGTTCTCGATGTTTTTCCTTGCCTCCAATGAACAAAAATTCTCCTCTAAACCATTGAAACTTTCTTCCTGGTATTGTGTTGACTGCCCTTCGTGATGTTGGATTGGTTGGTAGGCTTGTTGTTGTAGTTGTTCTTGCTGGGACACAATTGGCTTCAAGAATTGAAGGCCTTGAGTCACGCGAATTATCTCTCCTCTTTGGTCATTTTGACCCTGGATCCTTCGTGCGGTTTGCTGGCTGATTCCAAAGGCTTCACTAAGAAGTTGGATACTTAATCCACTGAATATGTTTTGTCCAAACTGTTGCTCTCTCTTACCATTACCGGCTAACAGAAAATCCTGAAATTTCATGTTGATGAAGTAAATAAATTTCAATAACATTCCAATAATGACAATTATTTATGTTGATTAGTTCAAAAACATTTATAGTTACCTTTTGTCTGGGTTCAAGCTGATTAGCATTGTTGTTTACGTCGAAGACATAGACAGCTACAACTGGTGCATCGCCATCATTGTAGAACCAATGTACAATACCAGCTGGAAGCGCAACAACATCTCCTTGTTTGAAGCGCTGAACTCTTTGGTGCTCATCCTTAAACTGTTGGCTTTGGCTTTGACCCTCAGTTAAATCCGATTGATCAAATGGTTGGAACTGTTGTTGGAAGGTCGCTGGGCATCCAGGGAATGTCAACTCTGTGAAACCCCTACCTACAAGAAACATGTTTGTTTGAACATAAAAAAAACTTTTTGATGTTGATGTAACATTTGTCTCATACAAACTTCTATGTGCAACACAACAATGCAATTGTGCTATTCAAATGAAAGCACCAACCTTGAAGGATGTACACCAATCCAGGAGCATTGTGGTAGCGAGGTAACAAGAGTCCTTGAGGCTCGATAACCCGACGGATGACAGATACACCGGTACAACGAAATTGCTCATTCTGCTCATCGAAGTACTCGGTGATGCCTGCCTGAGACCTCACTTGTCGAAGTGGTTCAAACGCTTGTAGCCTATCAAATCTGCAGCCCCTTAAACCTCCTTGCCGAGAGCTTTGCCATGGAGTGAAGCTCTGCCCGAACAACTGAGCCATAGATCCATTGCACAAGAGAAACAAGCAAAACAGCACCGTTGAAAAACTAGTAGGTGCCATGATTGTATGAACAGACTGGAGAAGGTTGGTTGATGCTAGTTTCATGAATGAAAAGTGGTTTTTATAGCCATAAGAAGTAGTATAGGATGCAGATGGTGACAAAAATCGTTAACATTGGACAAGAAGATATCTATGGTGACTAGGACATTAGAATGTGAATAGTTATAGCTTTCCCTTAGAAGATATGTGTTCCTTTCTCTGTACAGCTGTGCTGACTCACAAAGCTAGCACCACATTTTATACATTGTGTGACATCTAATCCAACGCATGACATTACTTATAATTTCTACAACTCATTTTGTCCATTGTGACTCTTTTTTATGGCCTATGCACAACAACTATTTGGATACTTTTTGTCTATGTTGCCAAAAGTCCATGTCTCGAGTCTATCTATATAGTATAGTGTGTAAAGTGGATGAGTCACGACCACGTCGACAAAAGCATACGCTGTGGATAAGAAACTTGTGATAATGTATACACGTTAGTAGATAGAAAGATAGTGTACAAACAAAATCGGTTTCTTTAGCTGACGCCAAAGTTCCATAAAGATACGCCAGATAGAAATGAGCTGCAAATTAAAGTGCTATTTGTTGAGATTCCGGCCCAATCAGTATTGTTATAAACTGAATGGCCATGGTATTTCCTTTATATAAAGAAAATGTCACCCGGAGAGAGTGCATCTCCACCAAATTTTTATCAATTTATGTCTATAAATATTTGCAAACAGCAATAAATTTAGACTGTGAACCAGAAACATGGGGTCGGACTGAAAATGGTAAGAAAAAAAAGTAGACATATGAAAACAAACTAAAGGGTAAATTCAAGAGCTTCCAAAATCCAGAGCAAAACCATTGGGTGCAGCTGAGCGTGGCCAAGCCCAAGTAAATTAGAAAGGAGGGCCATATACGCACGGTGTGTGCACGGAGTAAAAGGTTCGAATGGCCCATACTAGCCTAGCCTAAGTCGGAAGCATCAGCCCATGTTTAGGGTTTTTTTTTTGCGAATGCTAGTATTCAGTATTCACTGGTACTGAGTGTATTCTTTTTTGAGATTACTACTAACTGAGTAAATTAAGTAAACAAGGAGCCATGATCTAGGAACCGTTCTTACCTACAACGAGGCACCGTAAATCATATTAAGTAAACAAGCTAGTAGTAACGACGTTGGGGAAAAGTACATCGGGTCAGTGGATCATGGCCAATGAAGACTGGCTTGTTGGCAGAGGCATAGCAGTGCCGCTGGCGACCTGTTGTGTTCCACCGGCATACAAGGATCAAGTGTCTGTTATCTGATCCGGTAGCACACCGCCTGGAGCTGAACGTCTCCACACGGCCAAACCCGAACCAGGACTCCAGGACCAGGAGCCTGCGTGACGAGAGGTCGGCGAGAGCGCGCGGACGCAAAGCACCGCCCACTCCCGAACGCTCTCGACCATGCGTGCACCTACCTGGTGTTTGTCTCGTACTCCTACGTGCCACAAGCAGGTGACCTGACCTGACGGACCCACTTATCCGTTCCCGAGTTTTTGACCCGGCGCGTGTGCCGCGTTTCTGGATACGACCGTGACTGGAATCACGTACGTAGGACCTTGGCTGATTTTAATTAATAAATCAGCTGACATCAACATGGATTCAGGCAAGCACGTACCGGTCGTTGTCGATGTCGAGGAGGTCGGTCGATGCGCAAGTCCAAACTACCCAAGGGAGTATGACAGACAGTTACACGCACGTGTCCTCGATCGTGGCTTTTTCTCATTTTCGGTGGCGTTCAATACCGACCATTTGGTTACAGCGCTTCATCGCTCAGATGTGCAGCTAGGCTATGAACACGTACTACGTCGCTGGTCGTACGTGACTCGCACCGACCAAATCGACACTCGTTGACAGGCGCTTCAGGTCAGGTGCATGACACAAGACTTTGGCTCGTTCGTCGACATGTGACGGAAGACTTTGGTTGCTTCATCGAGTTGTTGCATGCCTACGTAAGTACAGTAGTACGCGTGTACGTGTCCCCGGTACAGGCAGCACCCCTTGCTGCCTCCCGTCCACGGCGCCACCTCGGCACCGCAGGAAAGCGTCGAAAAATGATCCCACAGACAGTCTGTGCCAAAACAGTCATTGGGGTAAAAATATCAGTCCAATCTTAGATCTACAAATTTTATGTGGTTGAGAAAACATATTAGTAGTGCCTTGATTTTTGGTAGATTTTATTTTGCACTTTTAGTATTTTTCATAGATCAAGAGTAAACCATCAAGTTTCTGTTAAAAACTTAAAAACAAAAACAACCAGCAGCGCGGGTTGGGTTTGTGTGGGCGCGGCCCAGTTAAGCGGCCAGGCGGCCCAGCTCCACTCAGCGCGGGAATCGGCCAGATTCAAGCGTAGCCGTGGATCAAAGATCCAACGGCGCACGGGTCGTCGTCCACCTCTCAGCTCTCCTCTCTCTCTCTCTCTCTCTCGACGAAGCCGGCGGCGGGAGCTCGTGTTTGCTCACCTAAGGGACTCGGGGAGGGGCGGCGCATGCTCGGGGAAGGTAGCTGGGGTCGAGGGTGTCGAGGGGAGCAGTCGGTGGCGTCCGGCGTGGCCTCACACGGCGGCGCGCGGCCGGTGCCCGTGGCGGCGTCCACGGACGGCGGCGGCGTTCCTGCGGGCACGAAGGCAAATGGGGGTGTCAGGGGTGTTCAGGGGAGCACGGTGGGTCAATCCAAGGCAGTAGAGGGGTGGGGAAGGCACGGGACGAGCAGAGCCACCTCGAGGCCGGGGTGGTCACCGGCGGCAAGCTACGGGCTCGGGGCGTCCACAGGTGCTCTTACTCGGCTAGATCTCGAGCTGGGGGAGGTGTGGGAGAGTGAGGGAGTATTGTGGTGCAAGGGATAGGCCAGAGGAGTCTTGTACTCGTGGAAAAAGGGCAGGGGCAAAAATGTGGCTCGGGTCCAATGCCAATGGATGGCACGAGGGCGTCCAGGGGTGTTTTGGCCTTTCTCCTTCATGTTCTGGCTGCCCAAGGCATAGACCACGAAAGGGCAAGTCCAGAGGTGGCCTTTGGAAGCAAGGGAAAGACAAGGGCAAGTCAAATGGTCAAGGTATGGGCTCCCATACCTTGCCACATCATCACCTTTCTCTCTCTAGATTTCTTCACTCTCAAGCCTTCTAGAAGCAAGGCAGTGCATCCTGGTTCGAGTCCTATAGTTAGTCAACATATTTGTTAAGGTTACATTTCAAAATTTGCAAAGAAACACAAAGAAATCAACTGCCCAAAAGTGTATCTCACACTGTTCACAAATTCAGAAAATTCAGTCTAGCCTTAGAGAAATTTTCTAAGTGTTGAAAATAGATTAAATGATCAAAATGTTGGGTTTGTTTTCAAGGGTCAAATGGTTTCTAAAATTTGTTTTCAAAGTGGGAACTTGTTAACCATGTTATAAAATTTCAGAAACATCCTTTGGAAACAAATTTGAAATAGTTTAAGGCCATGAAAACAATGTGGAAAAAGGTGTACTTTGTGTTTTTCTCTGTTTTCCAAAAATGCCTTTTTCTGCCTTAATTTTATAGCACAAAAACAACAAGCAAAAAATATTTTTTATTAATAAAAAAATAAAACCGAGCTTATGTATTTGTAGTATATATATCAAGGATCAAATAAAAGTCAAGAAAACATAAAATAACATTTTATAGCCTAGTGAAAACAAAGGTAGAAACAGGTACTTGGCCATATTTTTAGGGATTGTTTTCTATAGAAATATTAAAAGAAAACTTTCATAAATCATTTTGAAATTTTGTTTTCTTGGATCCATCAATATTAAAAGTTTATTTTAAGATGCAAACAAGAATGATCCAAGTCTTGGAATAAAAATCCACTCAAGTAACATTAGGGAAACATCAGGAAAAATAATAGAATTGTTTTCAGGAAAACAATTGATATTGGTTTTATCAAGACACAAAACTTGTGTTGCAAATATGATTAAGATTATAAACACATGTTAGTTCAAACAATCATGTTGTTAGAAAAAAAATTGTTGGCCCTAATTTTTGTCTTCTTGAGCACAGTACAAGATTCCAAAAATTGGGGTGTGACATATTTATCATGCTTGTGTTGAAGTTCTATGATCTCAGCTTACTTATGTTTTTACATTATTGATGATCAAGTTATGTTGGTAGCATGTCACCTCAGAAATTATTGTGTTTTTATTGTTTACCTACTCGAGGACGAGTAGGAACTAAGCTTGGGATGTTGTTTTCTTATTGTTTCCCACATGTTTGCTATACACTTTATGTCATTTTTATCGATTTTCCAGACTAACCTACTGACAAGATGCAACAGAGCGAGTTCCCTGTTTTCTGTTGTTTTTATTTTTAGAAAAAAAATTTGGAAATATTCGCGGAATTGGAAAATTGGAAGCCCGGAAGTCTTAGAATTCCCGAAGGTTCCACGCAGTCCCGAAGAGACCCGGAGGGGGGGCTCAGGAGGCCCACACCATAGGACGGCGCCCCCCCTTGCCCGCGTCGGGGGTAGTGTGGGGCCCCCAGGGCTCCATCTCCTTTTCCCTTTCGCCTATATAATCCCCCCGAGACGTAAACCCACCTTTACCTGAGAAACACCCGAGGCCGCCGTCACCGTCATCCCGATGTCGGGAGGGTTCTGGAGCTCTCCCCGGCACCCTGCCGGAGGGGGAAATCATCTCCAGAGGGGTCTACACCACCATGCCCTCCTCCGAACTGATGCATGAGTAGTTCATCCCTGGACTACTGGTTTATAGCAGTAGCTAGATGCTTGTTCTCTCCACTTTGTACCTCATGTTTAGATCTTGTGAGCTCCCTATCATGATCAAGATCATCTTTATGTAATGCTACATGTTGTGTTTGTTGGGATCTAATGAATGCTGAATGCTATGTCTTCTGATTATCAATCTATCGTGTTATCTTCATGCTTATGTTATTTATGATCTTGCATGCTCTCCGTTGTTAGTAGATGCTCTGGCCAAGTAGATGCTAGTAACTCCAAGAGGGAGTATTTACGCTCGATAGTGGGTTCATGCCTCCTTGTCATATGTGCTCGAGTGACAGAAACATGACGGATGGAGGATGTGTTGTTGCCATTAGGGAGAAAATAACAATGCTTCGTCTAAGGATGATGTTATTGTTTACATTACACACTTTTTTACTACAATTATCTGTTGCTTGCAACTTAATACCCAACGTTTGTTCTGATGATATTCGAAGGGTGGATTTTTAGTCATAGATGCAGTTGGATAACGGTCTATGTATCTTGTTGTAATGACCGCATGAATCACATAGTAATGTTTATGTCTTGTATATGCACTACGGTGCAGCCTTCATTTCTGTCAATTGCCCAGTTTTAATTTGTTCATCACACATGTTATTTATCTTTCTCGGAGTGACACCGCTAGTGAACTGTGGACCCCGGTCCTTTTTCCTCATACTGATAAACACCTACTGCTTTCATACTGCTCCCGTACTGTTACTACTATTTTCCTAGTGTTTTCCACACCATACGTTTAACCTCTTTGTGTTCAGCAAAACCGGTGAGATTGACAACCTCACTACTTCGTTGGGGAAAAGTGATTTGATTGTGTTGTGCAGGTTCCACGTTGCTTCTGAACCGGTAGTGCGCCATGCCATCTCAACTGCTTCACCTTCTGAAGTTACTCCTTCCTCCTACTGGTCGATTCAACATTGGTTTCTTTCTGAGGGAAACTTGCTACTGTTCTCTTCATACCTTGCTCTTGGGGTCTCCCAACGAACGTGTGTATCACGCGCATCACCTAGCTCCCAAAGTTGTTTTTGTCCCTGCCCATAATTCAGCACATGAGGCAGACCTTGAACCAAGGTTATACATATATCATTTGATCTCCACGGCAATCCCAAACTATACCACCGGTATCCTAGGGGAGATTCTATCGCTAGACCTCGCGTTGGACTCGGTTGGTCTCACTGCTGAGGAGTGGCTTCAGCGTTACGCCCTTGAGGACTCCCTTATGGAAATCTACAAGGGCAAGGAGACCTTTTGGCGACAGCGAGGAGTCGCCAAAAGTGGATCCTTAAAGGTGATGCGAATACAAAATATTTCTATGCGATTGACAATGCGCACCGCAATAAAATGCTCTATTCCATGCTTCAGAGCTGGAGAGCATCTTTTGGAGGATCTGAGGAGATCTCTACACACATTTACTCCTTCTATAAGGAGCTCTTCGCATCAGGACCACGCTCAACAGTATCACTGTCAGCTGACCTTTGGCCAGAGTGGGCTAGGGTCTCCGATGTTGAGAACGCGGATCTGACCATCCCTTTCCTGCCCGAAGAGGTGACTCGGGAGCTTATGGATATGAAGGCTAACTCGGTCCCTGGGCCGGATGGCCTTCGGTTATCTTCTTCTAGAAATCTGGGAGACTATTAAGGCGGTGATTATGCCAATGTTTCAGGAATTTTACATTGGAACGCTGGTCATGTCTCGCCTTAACTTTGGCGTGATTACCCTGATCCCCAAAGGTAGTGGGGGCCACGGATATCCTCCAATTTAGACCCATTACCGTCCTTAATGTCATCCATAGGCTATTATCCAAGGTGTCCGTTTGTAGGCTTGCTCTTTAATGGAACATCTCACACACCCGTACCAGTTTGCCTTTTTTTTTTCTTTTTTTTTTTTGAGGATTACACAACGACTACTAAGCAGTAGAACTAATGTTTACAGGAATATTGAGATCCGGAGGTGGCTCGCCCAGCCACAAGTATCTTCCTTCCGGCATTGAGAGCACTAATCTTGCTAGACGGTGGGCTTCATCGTTATGGCGTCTTCCCTCGTGGACGAAAGTTAGATTACCTCGCTGCCGAGCCCTCGCCTTTATCTCGATGATAACACTGCCAAAAACTCCCATATACTCCTGTTGGATGCATATGGTAGATACTGATGTTACAATTTTCATACCATCTGTTAGCTAATGTTTGGTAGAGAGAAATACAAATTAATATGTCACGGGTCCATCCCTCAAATTTTTCGTTGCGAATGTCCTACTTCACTCACGAATAGTAACATTTTCGCTAGGCCCCTCGCGTCGCTCCCCAGGCGGCGCTTGGGGCGAAACTCTACTCCGCCGCCAGCAGCTTCCCGTCGGGCGCCCGTGCCTCCACTGCCGCTGGCCCCGCCGCAATGGCGTCGGGCCCTTCCTTCTCCACAAAGGGAGCGGGGTGGGATCGCCGTTCCTTGTAGGAGGTGGCCTGCACGTGTAGGGCGACGCCGACATAATAAGTGGAGGCCAGGGCGGCGGCCTCGGGGTGTGTTGCGGTTCCGTGGAGGCTTTAGGGTTGCGATCACCGTCTACTTTGTTGGTGCAACGTAGTGAGATAATGCTCGGCATGGGGCGTAGCCAGCTTGCATCGCGAGATCTTAGGGTCGGCTCCCCTCCTCGGCGACTCGCGTCTGCTACCGATGGCGCCTAGACGCGATCGAGGCAGGCATAGCGGAGAGGCGTCGGTGGCTCTCTGGCGCTGCATCATGCGTCTGCGGGGGTTGTGTGGGCCTGATCTGGGCCCGCGATGGGCTAGGCAGGCCGCGGCCGGTAGTGCATCACGTTGGTTTCCTAGGCTGTTCACGGTGGTGCTGGCCCGCTTCCCATGTGGCTAGGTATGCTTAGGGCTGCACTTTGGGAAGCTCGTCGGCGTTTCGTGCAAATTTGCGACGATTTGCAAGAGAGGAAGCTGGGCGGCGCCCCGAATCGGTGGTTGCGTCAGGTAGCATGGCATTCTTCCGAATCGCAGCCGACTTGTCGTCTCTGTCATCCCAGCAGCAAGGAAGCCGGGGCGGCGGCCCTCGGGTAGGAATGGTGTGGTCGTCGCGTCGTGAGGCGACGCTACTCTCCAATATGCGGGTGGGTTCGGTGGTCGGTCACAGAGCTACACCACTTGGCTTGCTGCTCCTTAGCCCAAGTCCTCGGTCTTGGCGGTCGAGAACGATCTCCAGGTGAAACCTCGCACTTAGGTGCCGACGGCGGCGGCGCCCTAGGGCATCGTTCTCCTTTTTTATTGTGCCGCTCGGGAGCTGTTATTCTCTACCAACGCGAGTTCCCTAAGTCTCTCCGGGTGAAAACTTAAGCTCCTCTGGAGCGGACGGTGGCGGCATACACGTCGTTACCTTCTTGGAGGCGCCGCTTTGGAGTGTCTTATCTGTCGTTGTGTGTCAGGTTGGATGCTGGGAAAGTGGACGGTGGACGTGCGACGAGGCGGCGGCCTTAGGAAGCGTGGCAACCATGGCTCTATGAGGCAGGGTCGTGGTTCTGCACCACAGGTATGCCAAATCAGTGCCACAAGGGTGGTTGGTTCAGCACCATGGTCTTGTTTTTTTTTCTTTTCTCTGTCTTTTCAGTTCATTCCCGGATGTAATTTCATCCGGGCGACACGTGTATAAGGTTCCCTCTCCTTATCAATGAAATGCCAGCATTTCCTGGATCCTTCAAAAAAAAAAAACTTCACTCATGAATGACTAAGATTTTTGTATTTTATATAATATCAACCTCTTGATCACCTTTAATTGTGACGACGTGGGTTGCACGTACATGCCAACTAGTAGTACTAAAGGGCCAAATAAGGAACCAATCAAACTTTGTGTGTCACCAAAGGAAGAAAAAATTTGCCAGGGCCAAAAAAGGAAGACAAACTTCAGATAGGGCCAAATAAGGAATTCTCTCTTTTCTTTTACCCCTAAAAAAACTGTATTCTTTTTTGAGATAAAATTAAAAAAAAACTTTATTCTTTTTTGAAATTACTACTAACTGGGTAAATTAAGTAAACAAGGAGCCATGATCTAGGAACCGTTCTTACCTATAAAGA